>VWZW01005329.1:408764-471832 GCA_013397115.1 Edolisoma coerulescens | reverse complement strand
CTGGCTGCCAGGGCACTGCTGACTCACATTCACCTTGCCATTGTATGTCGCGGCGGGTGGAGATGGTGAGGGAATGCCGCAACCTTCCAAAAGCGTCCCCAACGCAGAGCCGCTCAGCAGGCCACTTCCCACACACACACTCAATCACATTCACACCTGATGGTACTTGCAACAGCAAAGATGGGACGGCAAAGAGTTGGGAAGAGTCCTTCATATGGGGCTCCACATGAGAGGTTTATTTCAGCCATGCATGTGTAGGGATCCACGGGTGAAGAACATGGGAGAGTCCAGGGTTGTATATGGGGTTGAGGGGGGTGGAGAGAGCATCAGCAGCCAATGGTTTGAGGGCCAGGGGGCGATACAGAGGTGTGGCCAGGATACGGGGGACAATAGCGAAACATTGGTGGAGCGGTGAGGGAACAAAGGCTAAAGGGGAGAGTGAGGAAGGGAGAACCTTCTGGGGCAGAGACATATAAGGGAGGAAAGGGCAGGGGAGCCAATGGGCCAATGGGGGGAACAGAACCAAGATATATTAGCATAATGAAGCAAAGACTCTTAGGAGAAGCTGTTTCATTCTCCTTAACTTTCTAAGGGGGTATCACAGGCCACCACAACTGACCAGGAGCCCCAGATCCTTTTCTGTGGGGTTGTTCGCCAGCATCCTGTTCCCTAGTCTGTACGTACGTCCAAGGCTGGATGTAAATATAAAATGTACAGGATGTACAAACATAAAGAATTGAAATAGTTCACCTCTCTAGACCATGACTATTTTCCTGTCTTTAAATTGTATTATTTCAGAAATACTGCTAATGTATCTCAGCTTTGTGAGATACTATTTTCATAAGCTTCACCAGAGAACAACCTATGTCACCCTGTCTGAAAGGTAACTTCCTGCTTTATTATTAAATGTGACTTTACCACCCATACTTATTTAATAGTAAAAAGACATTAAGTCAGAGGAATTGTGATGCTAACAGCCTCTATTGCCTATCTTGGAATGCTTATTAAAAGTCCTTCTTTTTATTAATGGATTTTAAGTTTCAATATTTCATTTAAAATTGTCAGTTTTTGCAAAAAAATTATAAAAGTAATTATGTGTATTAGGGATAAATAATAACATGGAAGATGAAAGATCGCTGTATTTTTAGTTGAGATGCATTTTATTAAAAAATTTCACAATATGTTGTACAATATGTTACTGGCATAATATTTTATCTTCAGTTCTCAGGTTTATTTGTGGCTTAAAAATAAGTGTAAATTATTGTCTAACAGGTTGCCTACCACAAAAGTTTTGAGACATTTAGCATTAGCATTAATGTGGGGAAAACATTTTCCATTTCTGATTATTTAATGTTATAAAGTTGTTCTGATTTTAGTTGTATGTAATTGTTAATAACATTTACACCATGTATGGAAAACAGCAGTAACATGATATGGATTATAATGACTGCAAGCTTTAACCACGGTAACCTGCTTATATTTTAATTTTTAATATTTTCAATATTAATTAGGTTGGAGTAGGCCAATCAGAAGTTTATTTCCATTTTGCTCATCTTACTTTTTGAATGGAACAATTGAATATCAAATGAACAATTATTTTTTTTTGCCTGATTTTTGGCTTAATACTGTTTTTCCACTGAGCTATAGATCTCGTGTTTTTATGTGTAATATTTTTACCAAATCCAGAGCACTGAACAGTACAGATCTCACTGAAAGCATACAGTCAATTCAGAAACAGACAAACGTTGAGACTGAAGAGTACTCAGACTGCCCAAGTGCCATCTGATAGATCACCCAGACCTCCTAAGAAACAGCTACAAATTTACAGATTTTCTGGTCCAATATTCTACATGGGCTGTAGAAGATCGCAGATCATGATGTCCCATTATAATTATAATAAAGTAATGTCTTAGATGCAATTTTTTTTTGCTATACTTTTCTCATTGGTGAATGCTATAGAACTGATTAGTTTAGTGATTCCTATCTTAAATCTATTAATAGATTTTATTTCCTTTTTCCTGTATTACTGTTTGGACTTTCTTTTTTAGGCTCTATATATTCTTTCATACATTGTTATACTCTGAATAGCTTTGTGCCTACTTCAATTTCAAAACATCTTTCTACAAATGTGTACCCAGAATTAAATTAAATACTCCAGATGGGATTTCATTAGGCTTTTTTTCGCTGGTATTGCCTATTTCAACTGGAAATACTGATGTATTGCATTTTTCACAGCTGAATCAAATTTTTATGTTGCAATTTTGCAGTGATCAATTCATCCATCTAGGCTCTTTTCCAAGCACATAGTCAATTTTCTTTTTTTTTGTTTAGTCCCCAAACACATGATCATGATTTTTTTTTTCATTTTTACACTGCTTCCCCTTTCTATTCCTCTTTGTAACATCACTCCAGAATTTTTTCTACTTTTAGTAGTAATCATTACCATCTCCTTACTTAGCATACAATTCACTGTTAGTCATCAGTTTTCCTCTGTTAAAATAAGAAGTTATTCACAGAGTCACAGAATATGCTGAGTTGGAAGAGACCTACAAGGATTATCAAAGTCCAGCTCCTGGCCCTGCACTGCACCATTCCGAAGAGTCACACCATGTGCCCAAGAATTCACTTCTGGAACTCTAGTCAGGCTTGGTACTGTGACCACTTCCCTGGGGAGCCTGTTCCAGTGCCCAGCCACCCTCTGGGTGAAGAATCTTTTTCTAATATACAATCTGACAGAGCTTCAGGCCATTCCCTCAGTCCTGTCACTGGTCACCAAGAGAAGAGATCAGTGCCTGCCCCTCCTCTGCCCCTCACAAAGAAGTTGCAGACTGCAATGAGGTCTCTCCTCAGTCTCCTCTTCTCCGGGCTGAACAGACCGAGTGACCTCAGCTGCTCTTCATAGGGATCATTTCTGTGTCCTGGTGTTTGACTTGCTCAGTTTACGAATGTTCTCAAGAGACCTGCAATTTCATGTGCCAGTCCCTTCGTGCACAGAGGTAATATAATCATTACAATTTGAGTGCATTAGGATATAGACAGGCACATCCTCAGAGTGAAGGAAAGTCCTTGAGCACTTCCCCAGCATGTTCCTATCTTTCAGATGCTTGTTTTGTTAGGTTACAATATAAAGAGTGGTTTTTTGTGCTTAGCATTATTTAGGGAGCAGGGGATAAACTGTGGGGCATAGTTCCACAGCAGATGAAACTGCATCTGAAGATGGAGCTCCCCAAATGTTTCATCCACTTCAAACATGGAAATTTCCATGGTCATGCTTTCATTTCCATTCTACGCTTGGCCTCTGCTCATGCAGAAGGTTTTAGAGTCCTTCACAAAGACTTATGTATAATATTTACCATGCTTTTAACAAAAAAGTAGGTTCTTCATATTTCCATTTCTACTATTGAATCCTCCTTCCCTTACCTTGTCTGGTTGCTTTTTGTCAATATTATTTTTGTCATCAGTGAATTCTTAAAAATTGTTAATATGTTCTGCAAATTTTATTTTATTATAACTTTGGCAATTCCTATTTCACATATATCTTTGACTTTAAAGATTTAAATAATTGTTTTCTTCATTCCTTAAGGCCTCTATTCAGCTTATTAGGTGACAGACTATCACAGAAATATCATATAACTGCTCAGTTTTTCCTCCGTAAAAGATACCAACCTGAATGAATATTTCTGTATGAGGAAGTCCATAAAATGATAGGTGACTGTAAAAAATTCACATATTATCTGCACTTCAAACATTTAGTTGAGAAGTTTCCTATATATTAAGAATGCCCCTCCATGGGAAGTGGTTGCTTTGCGAATACAAGCAACATTATCTATGGATATCCTTCCTTTCTCCCACTTTGCCTGAGGCTTTATTGCTGAGAAGGACATCATATGTTATGAGATATCCTTTTGGTCAATTTGGGCATCTGTCTCAGCTATGTCTCCCCACAACCTCTTGCCCTTCCTTAGACTTTTTGCTTTGAAAGCAGAGTGGGGAGAAGGCTTTGATGCTGTGCTAGAACTATTCAGTAACAGCCAAAATACCATGTGTTATCAATGCTGTGTTAAACACATGTTTGAAGCACAGCACCATATGGGCTGCTGTGAAGGAAATGAACTCCATCCAAGAGAAACCAAGTACAAAAGTGGAGACTATCAGTTTTTATTAGGATCTAAACTCCTTTCAGGCAAGAATAGTTCAGATGAAATATTACCAGTACATCCTATCAAATAATAAGAAAATATTATTAAAGACATAACCAAATTCATGTCTTTAATCTACTGCAATATCCCTTAAACTTGTTGTAAGTTATACAAAAATGATCAATGGTAGACTAGATTTTCAAAACCATCCAAAGACAGTGGCTAATTCCAATAGTGTAAAGACTAAGGGAATCTTTATCTTCCTTTAGAAAAAGCAACATATGCAATTCTGTAATGAAAATACTGTGCAATAGCATGTACCACACAGAGTCTGCCCTACTTAGTGATTCTTTCTGAAATCTCTTCTTGGTGGCACCTGTGTAACAGTACTACTCTTTATGGTTTTCCACTGTGAAGCTGTGAAGTGTCAAATCAGTGAGCTTCTTCATTGACTAGACAAAAGACTTTGGCACTACAAATTCAGCTGGATTGTCTGAAAGATGATGTTTACCTCATGATGTTGAAACTCAGTAAACTTACAGATTTATAGAATGTTGAATTACATTCAGATTGGAGAATTGAAGATTGGAGATTGGAGAACAACTTCAGCTTAAAAATTTTTCCAGTCCCATGGCCTTTACTGATGTGGTTGTATTTATTCATCTGAGTGTTTCCACTGGATTGCAGTATTTAATTTATGAAAATCTGTGTTTTGCCAATTTTTTCCATGCCAAAGAATGGTTCTGTAGGAGAAACATGACAGAAGAGCAAAACTCAAAAAAACCTCAAGATTTATTGTTAAGCAAGGAAAATCACTCTCTTTAAAACCAAAATTCAAACAATTCTATGGCATCAATACAATTGTGTGTCTACTCACAAAGAGAACTGTTATAAGAAAAATTTAAGAAAAATGTTATTAATGAAAAGCTAGACCATTATAAAAATGAAGTTGTAAGTACCTCTCTCCCCCTTTCCTCTCCTTAAACACGCAGCTGGGCTTATGAGAGCAACCGCAAAAGAGCAACCAGATGTTTTATCAGTTTCTACAGGTCTTTGATGAACATCAAAGTATAAAAGCCTTTACCAGAAGGCTGAAAGATTTAGCTGAAAACATAAGAGATTAATAGTAATTATATCCATTATGCAAACAAATTCCGAGACACACAAACAAAACAGATTTATTTTTTTCCTCAAAGTTATTCTTTTTCCCCTCAAGCATTCTATTTTTTGCTGTTCACTAAAGAGACAAAACAATATGACAATATGATGAAAGATGGGTAAATATTTATTCATGTGGTGTAAAAACGCCCATTACAAGCCTAATTTAAACAGTTATCTAAAGTAAATAGTCTTACAAAGAAATACCTGAATTTTGGATTATCCAAAATGGGAAGTGGGAGAAGATGGCTGAAATAAAATTACCTACACATGGAATTGCAGAGCCTTTATCTTCACAGAGTTTTTCAGTATCTTAACTTTTGTACCCCGTAGATTTTGGAAGTATTTATTAGAATACTCAGCAGTTCAGCTAGTACAACATTTAATGACATTGACTACCTTTTTTTACAGCAAGGCTGTATTCCGACACTTAGCTGTTTCCGCAAACTGGTTGCATAATTCTTTCTGTTTGATCTCATAGTCACTCATTTCATGTAAGTCCTCTAATATATTTTAATATATTTCTTATATTTGTGAAGAATATTAGTTTATATTTCTCACTTTTTTGTTACCAGTTAATGTTTACTGGTTCTTGTGACAATATTATCTTTCTTCTCTTCTGCTTCTGCAGCATCTATGTCATGAGAGTCTTTAGAGAGTTCAATAGTCTTTCTACCCTTCTCACAAACTTAAAATACATTTACAATTGAAGCTGAAATCTGTTATGATAACAATAGTAAATGTAGGTATTGTAGATATGTGTTTGAAAGTTGGCAGAATAGCCAGTTAAGAGGAAGAAGAGTATGCTGGGCTTTGAGAGTAAGGGAAGAAACATTGATGGATTGCTCTCCTACTTCGTGGCCTTTCACCTCACCTTCCACTGACTTTTATGAAACCCTTCCGCCCACTCTTTTTGCCATTACAATCCTTTCGTTTTGTGTAATCTAAAAGGAAATAAATTAAGTTTAAGGATATGAATTTACACCCCAAAAGACACTCTAATAGAACAAATCCAAATCAAACTTTCACTAACAATTAACTACAGGACAGGTGTTGTCGGTTTATAATACGAAACAAATTTCAGGAATCAACCACAGATAGACAAGTAATGTAGATGAGACTGGTTCGACATCATGCTTCATTCTTGCTTTCATTGGCAGACATGATAACAATGGTATTTATGTACCAGCATCTTTTGAAAACACCTGCAGGCAACAGAACAGAAGGTAGGAAGTGCTTCAATTCTTGCTCATCTGCAGAGAAAAGCTGTTTACTTCACTTGCATTTATGTGAAGCAGAGTTCAACTTAGCATTACCTCAGGTTAGTCATGGGTAATTATGTTGTACATCCGCCCCCATGAAAGTTTCTGAACTGTCATTCTCAAAGTTTGCTTGTTCTGGTGCTAGAGTAGGTGTTTTAAATCACAAGTTTCCAGAAAACTAGGCATCATAATTAAAGTCAGATAGTACCAAGACTGTAATTAACAAATGAATTCTTGATTTTCCTCTATACTGAAAGGCTAAAATTTCCTCAAATTAATATTTTACTTAAAGCCAATATGCCACATCATTAAAACAAAAGTATTTTGTTGTTTTTTTTCATTTAAAAGTTATGAAAATAATGTTAAGATGCTATAGAATCAAGAGGAAATATTATAGTTAAAACCCTCATTTATTATAATACATATCTGTGATGTTCTTTAAAAATACTGAATCAGTTTCGAAACTCCATTATTGGATAATTTAATTGTCCTTTATGAGTTCTCACCAGTTTATCTTATATAGCTTTTTCTGCTTGCATCAGGTATACTTCCCTGAAGACAAACCTCTTAATTATTAAAATATATTGCCTACAACTTTCTTAAAAATAAGCACATAAGTATACAACTGTATATAAATTTCTTATGTGCCAACCAAGATTTTTCAAATTACTGAAGATCTGATGACAGGAAGAGTAAGGAAGAGGAAGGTCAATTTTCTAACCAGGTGAATAGTGAAACTCCCTCTTCTGACAATAACAGAATTTGAGCTACATACAGTGAGAAAACCCTGAAAGTCTAAAATGAAATTAATGTTTGTGGTTTAAATTGGTAGTAAGGAAATTTTGTAAATAATTGTGGAAAAAAATATATTAATAAGGTTTAACACTTCCAAGATTTTTGTCATGCGAATTTGTATATGAAAATATTGGAAGTCTATATACACAATTATCTCTGTATGACATTGTCCTTCCCTATCTTTCTTATAAAGTGTGTCTTGTACTGTTTTCCTCTAAAAATGATTTTGTAAGGTGAGGTTCCTGTTACATTACTTGAATCTTTGTAGAACAGTAGAATAAACCCAAAGTTTTATGCCAGTTACAATAAACAGCTTGTCTATTGCTACACAGGATATATTCCCCCTCTCCTCTTCATTTCCCTAAACTAGTAGCAGATACCAACACCATGCAAAGCCATCAGAGTTACCACATTCATCCTTTTGACAGTGCATTCGTAAGATTAAATCCTTTAATATTTCTGTTTGGAGGCTGTATTTTCAAATGGCCTGAAGAAGTGATTCACTGCATGAAAAGAGAAGTCAACTTCAATGAGGAAATGACATATTTCAAAAGGAAGAGACAAACAACCGAGTTACTAAAAGAAAGAAGACAAGAGTGCTGGCAATTTGCATACATTTATAATTGATAAACAAAAAAGATTCTTTTCTTTATTCTAGTCAAACTGTAATTGTGAATGAAGATATTCAGCTCCATAAGGATAAAGGAATTCCAGCAAACTGGTATCAACTGGAAAAATACTGTCCTGATTAATTTAAAGAGTAACAGTTCTTACCAGTACATGTGTACCTAATTTTTTTTACTGAAAAAGCTTTAAAATATATTTGGATTAAATAGCTACAGTAACTAACTAAAATCTGAACATTACACTTCTAGAAAAAATTGTGTGCTCTTATCCTCATAAAGTCCCATAAATTGAGAGCTCATTTAATTATAATCCTCTGTAAGCACACTATCTTAAACCTAAAAATATAATGGTTAATATTTTATTAGTTTTAATAATTTCCTTTAATCACAAAAAATTGTTTTTTGAAACAACTAAATTATAACTGGTCATTATCAGTTTCTCAATATACATGGAAAGATTATCTTAGTTTTCAGTATTATATTATTCTGAAATACTTATTCAAAAAGATTTTATTATTGAAATATCAATATCTGTTTACCTGAATATTTGCTTCATTAAGGCACAACTGAAGTAAAAACATTAAAACCTGTTGTAACTAAAAAAAGAAAAAATCCTTTATTTTTAACTGTCTTTGCCTGCTTAAATAAATTTAAGTGAGAACACACTCCATCTTTTGTCATATACAGCAATGCTCTAGTCAGTTTTTCAAATACCATTAAAGGTTCACAAACACCAAATGAATATTAGTATTTAAAAAAAAAGTCATGACTTTCCCATGAGTTTGTAATTTTTAGGCTAATGATAGAGAAATTAATATTTGATGACTAACTTAGGATAGAATAGAGAACAGTGTTTATTCAAATTTTGTTTTGCTATTTTCTATAGACTTGTAATGTAATTCCCTATATATTATTATCTTATTCACCAAATTATTTATTTTACATTCTTTCTTAGTTTCAGTTTTATGTACATGCGCTCAAATAGCGCTGTCACTTTCACAGGTTAGGAGTAACAACATCTACGTACCACAATTTCATCCCTTTTTTCATATTCTAATGGCATTCACAATATTTCTTTTCTGGCACTATTGTTTGCAAGAAAATAAGAGAAATTGGTGAAATTCCTAAGTTTATAAGGAAAATTGTGCTTTTGCTGTAGATAAAATTATATTGACTATGAAAGGAGAATAAAGTAAGAACAATTAAATTTCTATTTAAGACTCTTTTATTAACAGCAATGTTAAATACCATTTGGAAGAATAGAAAATATATTAAAGAAGTGTTTCTTCTTCAGAATAAAAATCACTTTACTATCTTATTATTTTTGGCAGAAGATATGATTTACAAATATCTGAATAGCAGTTCACAACAGCTCTCCATAAATCCAGGCAAATAAACTCTTCTTTTACTCTCCAGGTATAGAAATAAACGACTAAATTTTGTGTTCCAAAAATTTGGAGTAGGTAAAAAATAGACTCCCTTCAAAATATGAGATAGTAAGGTGGCTAAAATACAAAAGAAACAGCTGCACAAGGTTCATAGTTTTCCTATGCAAAAGACCCCCAAATGAAATAACTGATTTTTTTCTTGTTCAAGACAATGGAAGCAAACTGAAAATTCCCTTTCTCCATTTCTTAAAACAGTAGTAGCATGTGGAGAAAAAAATCCTAAACAAGCCCACAAAAAACCCCCAAACAAATGAACAAAACCAACAACAATCAAACTGACAGTAAAGGACATTATCAACAGAGTTAACAATGTGCCATTCTGTGTGAGCATGAAGCTTCAGGATAAAAAACACATTTAAAAACAAAAACATTGTGTCAGTTTATCATGGCTGTAATATCAACATAATTGAAGACAGGAGCATAACGGATATATGTATCCAATAGAACAAGTAAGAATTAAACCTCATATTGCTAGAAGGTCAATTAAAAAAACATCTTTTTTTAAAAAAACAGCTTTTTCTTACTGAATTGACAAGGGAAATCATAAAATTACTTGCAGTACCTCTTCTGCTCTACTACCCATGCTCCACCACCCAGCACTTCAAGTAGGAAAGTTACTGCTTCTCTAAAGTTGTAACGTATCCCAACACTTTCTAACAACACATCTCAACAACCAGGAGTAAAAATGTGATATATTTAAAGGAGCTATGGAAATATTACAGGCAAAAAGCTTTCTCGTTGTAGGCACCAGACACAAATATTACAGTATTTGTGCACTATGTTAATAGCTATTTCCCTGAATACATACCTATTGTCAGAAGGCATTGTTTGAACGAGCCCTGTGTGTTTGGTTATATGAAATGACATATGTCTGAAGCCACAGGGCTGTTTAGCAGGCAATGCCCTGTCATATGATATGACATATGTATGCACTCAGGCTATGGAGCCGCCACATTAATAAGGGCTTTTCTGACTTAACAGATGAGCTGTCTATTTATATGATACCTATAAAAGAATATTTTCTGCTTCTTTAAGCCTGCTTGTAATAGGGAAGCAACAAAAAACTGAAAGAGTAGAAAGCAAGCTCTTTCTTACTGCTGCCTTCTTCCAATAAAATGTATGTGATACTTAACATGTCTGAATTTAATTCAACAACTCTGTAATTATGGTTTCCTAAGAGATGCCATTTATGTGGTACTCTGCCATTTTCTGAAGTGATGCAGTTAAAAAGTTAAGTGTCTTGCAGAAACTTCTGGTAATGCAGGAGCTGTTTGAGCTAATCTTATGCAATTCTACCACTCCCATGGAAATATGTATCAATGCTATTAAAGTACTGCAGAGAATATTTATTTAGTGAGCAATGACTGAAACAAAAGAGAAGGTTCTGGATTTAAATAATTGTACTTTCTCCCATCTTTTTGAAACAAACTGATCTGAACAAGAGTAATTCTTAATAGTTAACAATGTAATTTAAAAGTAACAAAATCGTGGGGAAGCACTTACAGTACTTATTAGGAGCTGCAAACTCCAATAAGTATGTAAAGCTTCCAGCTGTAAAATACTTAACACAGCCATAAACCAATCTTCCTACAAAACTATTTAGTCTTCACTTTACTAATTAATTATTCTGAAGAGAGTAGAAAAAACATCTGTCTATATGTTTACTGCTGGAAGGAAAGGGTTAAAAGTGGGAGAATGGTGAAGTGGATAGTAAATTTGCTCAAATGACCTTGCAGCTGGGAATACTAAGAATACCAAGGTGGGAAAACTCCATTTATTATGCCTAGTGTTGTTCATCCTCTGCCTGTTTTGAGAAGTTGAATTCCTGTGTACAGGTATCACACTCTAACAGACATGCTTGATCCTCTGTCTGGGAGAGAAAGAGATCATGAAAGCACAGCCTTGTGCTAAACTGCATGTGCATGAAGCCCTTTGATTTACTGCAGACCCTCACAGGGACAGGATCTGTACCAGCACAATTTTGGACACAATCTGGAAGTGCTGCCTCTGACATCAAGGGGCATCATAAGGAAATCAAGATGATATCAAAGTTCATTACTGTTAATTTTTTAATGAAATATTTTTTAAAAGAATGATGAAGGAGATTTCCCAAGACCATCTTATATATAACAAATTAAATGCATGGGTTAAGTAGTGTCAGAAGAACATATTAGAGAAGAAGTAAAGGAGAATTCAGCAGAGAATGGGAAAAGAAGACATAAAGTGAGTGTAAAACTAATGTTGATTGGTTTGAGAGTTCTTTTTTTTTTTTACTTTTTGCTATAAGTTTTGCTATATATTTTTTCAAGCTCACACTTAGAAAGTGCAAGTGGCCAAATTTTGGAGACCCAGGTTTCAACAGCTGTGGCAAATTTTACTTCAACAAGGCATTAAATGTTGAACACGCTCAAAGATATCCTTTGTCCCCTGTATCTTATGAGTAGCCAAGACCTTTTCCAGGACAAATCCATTGATTTAAAATAAATTATTCAATGTTTTAAATTATTTCAGTTGATTAATTATTGTCGCAGTTATGTTTGCTTCAACTCTGTTTGAATCTGTCCAGTTCAGAGTCCAGCTATTGCATTTTCTTGTGTCTTTGCACAGTAAAGGGCATAGACAACTGGGACTGTTCAGGATGGAAAGGCAAGGGCTTATGAGGACCTTATTGATGTCTATAAATACATGATGGGAAGGGAAAAGGACAAGAGAGATGGACTCTTTGCAGTGTACCCAGTGACAGGAGCACGGATGCAAGGTGCGTGAACTGGACAACTGAATATATATACAACTTCATTACTGTGAGGGTGGTCAAACACTGAGAGAGGTTATGGCGTCTCTGTTCTTGGAGACACCCAAAATCCAATTAAACGCTGTCTCTGGCAATCTCTGAAGCTGACTCTGCTCAGGTAGGAAAATGTTTGACTAGAAGATCTCCAGAGGTCTCTTTCAACCTAAATAATTCTGTGATTTTATGTAATAGTTTAGGGGAAGTATTATAAAAATAATCATGACTATATGGTTTATATGCCCCATAGCAGGAATTTCCTAGTCCTTGATTGTCTAATAAGGTGGCAGAAGAGGAAAAGGAGGAAATGGAGTGAGAAAAGAAAAAAATGAGTAAAAGTATAAGTTAGGAGGGAATTAGGAAAAATAGAGGAGAGGAAAAGACAAGAAGAAATCATGTAGAAACTCCTAGCAAAGACCCATTTAATTGTACTGTGTGATGCTTAAACAAAAGAAGTAAGAGTAAGAAGGAAAAGCAGGTTGGGAACTGAATATTTTGGAAAAGAGAACAGAAACTTCACACATACTCCTCATGTCCCAGAATAAACTGTTATAGACCTTTATGCTTCTAGCTCCTCCAGAGAGATAAACCTCATTCTCCTTACTAATGGTGATTTGGTCTCTGCATGAAGAGACACAGATGGCACCACCTCCTGTCTTAAAAATTAAGGGCAGAATGTAAAGTTGACAGCCATCCTCAGAGAAGAAAAGACCACCTTCCCTCTCTCCATGGATTCGCAGACAAGACAAATAATTAGGGAGGGAAAAGAAGAGGGACAATGGAAATAGATACCATCACTGACATGATAAACATCCTTTTTCAGTACATTCTCACTTGTCAGCCCCTCTAACTCACATAGTTTAAGAGTGAAAATTTTAAAAAACATAAAAGAATAATAATTTCTGTGGTGTATCACTGACTGTATTCAGACTAAGTCTGAGAGTAAAGGTATATAACCACCAACACAGGGTAAAGGAGATCAGAAGCTACAGGTCCTCATTAAGAGTCTGCCTGGTTTCTTCCTGATATGTTGTGGAAGGAATCATGCATTTTTACCAGCACATTTCTAAAGTCTGCTTAGGTGGTGTGAAACACCTTTCACAGATCTTGAAATTCATTTGTTTGGTTAATGAGGCATGAAGATAATTATTCGTCCCTTATTTTCCCCTTCCCCTCCTTATTTTATCAGTGAATTTATCACTGAATTTGACGCAAAAAAGATTTATTATATGTTATATTATGCTAAGTTCTTATTAAAACCTTACTGCTGTTTTCATACAGATGAATAGCTATACTGTTAATAGATACATTAATCTAACCATGAGTTTCAAGGAGCCATAGTAGAAGCCTCTTGCTGTCAAAGGTCTACCTTACACAATGGCAAGAAAGCTAATATGAATGCCTGAGTCAGTAAATAACTTGCATCTTCTTACTTTTGAGTCAAATGTGTTTTCCAAGGACAGTTTATTTATGCATAAGCTAAATTTTTAATAGTAACATATATCCAAGTTTAGCTACAGATACCTGAATGTCATGACCAAGTAAGCCATGAGACATTACCTTGAGTATAAATCTGCTGAATACTTCATTTGTAGTATCCTGGTAACAACAAGTTAAATGAAAATGTAAGATGTTACATAATGATCAATTCACATTCATATATTCACAGTAGCATTCCTTCCTTTATTTTTGTCTGGTTGGACTATATCATTAAACAGAGAAATACAAGATATCAGGTTGAAGGCTGAGGTACATTCCACAGAGGACAAGACTCCAGTGTATTGTAAACATCTCAGTAAATAAAACTCTTGATGAAAATTCTGGAAGTCACAGGCTGCAATATGAAAAAAACCAGATCCATAATAGAGTGGGTATTTCAACAGAGCTTGAATATGTTCTGAATATTTCCTTTAAATAATGCATGTTTTTCTGTTTATGAGAATGTACTTAAACCAAAAGCAATATAAAAAGAATAAATAAACAAAAAACCCCAAGCCCCTTTAAAGTTAATTTTTAGGAAATATTTTAAAATCTGACTGTTCTAAAATGGTTTGCTGACATTTCATTAACATTTTTTCTGGTTTCTTAATGGCAAAATGCAACCGCATAATGTATTAATTAAAAAAAAAAAAAGAAAACCACAATTTGTTGTTCATCAAACAACTCAACTCTGATATATTTACATATGTCATAGTTGAATGCCAGAAGATGGCTTTATAGACATGTTAATTAGAGGAAACTAATTTCAATAATCCAACAGATATAACACTGAAAGTTATTACCTAGTGAGAACACAAGTAGAAATTTCTTAAATCATGCCATATTCTATGTTACATTAGAGTCTTACTTTAAAGGTTACTTCCTAGCTAGAAAATATATAATTGCTCCATCTGCCAACCCTACAGCATTGCAGTACTGTCAAAAGTGCCATATGTGGAAAAGTCAGACTGTTGGTCTGTTTATCTAATATATATATCCGGTGGAAACTGTGAAATCAAAGGGTAACATCTCTCAACAGATCTCAAAATGCATCGTGAATGTTTGTTTTTCTTTTTCTGTTTTAAATAAGTGTAGGTGATATGGAATTGTTAGAATAAGCAAATCAACTTTATTATTTTATTCAGGAAGACAAGTTGATTCTGCGCACCACTGTAGATCTGAGTTTTCTGAAGACATGCGCACACTGAAGAAATGTAATTGCAAATTTCTATTTTTAAAGCAACATGAGTTTGCGACAAAATAATTTATGCAAATACCATATCTTTTATTTCTATCTTGTAAGCATCTGGATGCAAAATTTGAAATTTATGGAGTTAATATTGGAAACTGGTAACAAAGACTGTATGAGAAGTCTGGACTGAAAGGAAATGCTAACTTCACTTGTTCTTTGGTCACAAATAATGGATACAGAGCCTTTGTGTTCATCTTTTTGTTGTCCCGAATGCATGCTCGTTGCCAAGTGTGCAACACCAATTCACATACCGAGGGGAGGTATTTCAATTTTTGATTCTAGTTTGTACAAATTAGGGAGCTGGGTAGTACACCACAAAAGGCTGGTTCCCCTATCATCAAAACTTTACACTATTTACACATTTTAACAAACTAAGGAATCAGCATTTACTGCTTACAGATTAAAAACTTCTTAATTAATTAGTACTCAAATCCATGTTTGCTTGTTATATCTCTCTCACTTCCCATGTTAATTACTCCACATGTGCTGTTCCCTTCGTTTGAGTCTGGACTCCATTTTGAGGAGCTGGTCTGTGAGTCGGTACTTGTGGACTCCCAGCCTCAGAATTACTGTTCCCCCAGTTACTGCTCAGTTCTGCTGACTTCACTCCTGGTGGCTATCATCCAGACTGCCCATTAATCTTGGGATTGTCTCCCCTTTTCCATACAACAAAAGATTAGCCAAACATGCAATGATCACAGTGCAATTGCTTAATCATAACTGTCCAGCTAAATCTACTGACTAACAACTAAAAAAAGAAGTTTGCAAAGTTTGATTCAAATCTTAAGGGACACAACATCATTTTTAGTGTACAAGAGAATGCAAAGTGTTAAGTGATTAATATCTGAAAGCATAATGTATTTCTTAGGTTTAGCATCCAGCTTTACTGTAAGTCAAGTTAATAGAACAAAGTGGTATTTGCAAAAAGGAGGTCTGTTTCCAGTCTTTAATCTGGGAGTGGAAGGAAAAAAAAGATTTGATAAAGTTTCCAGAACTTCTACTCTAAGTAGCTGCTTTTCTGTGATTACGGTGTCTTTCCTCAAATACAACCATTACAGAAACATGATGTCATTTATTGACAGCATGTAATGCTGCATTATAAGTTATAATTCAATAAAGCTATTCACTCTACACAAATATTACCTTCCTTTAAAAGAAGGCTTATAACCTAAGGCAGCAAGTTAATACATATTTGCCCTGCTAATATATTTACAAGCCATTTCAACTACTTTGTTCATGCATGAGAGAGTCATCTGAATAATAACTTTGTTTAGAATGACATTATGAAAAATGCTCAGTTAGAATCAAAGCACTTTTAGAAGACATTGAAAATAGAATTAACTCTAAAATTTCACAAGACTGTCTCCAAAGCAGGAAAAAAAAAATGCAGGTGAATGTTTAAAGCTTCGTTTCTTTCTTCTGTTAATTCATTCCTTTCAGTCTTCTTTTAATCTTTCCATCTTTATGAGCTGGTGTGGATGGTGTAGGTAGCTATGAATCAAGTTTTTATATCAGTATGAATAAAGGCCCACCACTGTCCTGTAGTTCCTAGGCTCCATCACCAAACGGCCATCTGCAGTCCATGCTAGTGGATAGTCCCCTGGGTCCTCTGAGAAATCAGAATAAGGACAGGCAAATTTGTGCTTGGTGCTCATTGTAGTGTGTAGTTTTTCTGGTGAACACCTATTGCGTTGGTGTTGCACTTGCTAAAGGACTTCAACTAAGAATGCACATATGTCTATCATGTGGTGCTAAATCAAAAGATGCATGAAATAAAGGGGCAATACTTCCTTGATTTGTTTACCATTCTTTTAAATCTATTCTAACAATACTGTTGTGTACCAAGAGAAGAAATTGTGCGTTACAAACTGACTGAGGAAGTATTTGTGACAAAATTTCATGGATTTACATTTCTTAATTTTACACAAAAGCTATCTATGCAAATGCACTTGTGCTTTCACATATAGGGAGGAACAGTCTTAATTCTTTGACAGTATAGGGAAAATTTTTCCACTCTCCAGTAATCAGACAGAATCTTCCTACTTGTGCTTTTAAATGCATCTTTCCATTTTCTCTGTAGTGCAGACCAACTTTTTCGTAGGTTTCAGAGATGAGGGTGATTTGTGCTGCATGCTTATGAAAAATAAGCAAGCGTTTTCAGAATGTTCATAGTGTTAATGGTGTATCATGGTTTATTTTCTGTTCCAGGTAGTATTTACCAAAGCATGGAAAGACTGATTTTCTTGGTTTTTCTTCCCCCAGGGCTGCTGTTTTTTCTTCCCCGAAGAGAATAATGATTTGTTGTCAGTCTTGGTCTAGAAACAATAAAGCTCAAATGCATGAAGGGAATCTGCTCCATCTTCTCACCTGTTTTGTGATCAACTCCATAATTCCTTACCACCATAAGCAACAGGAATGTGTTTTTCAATGTGCAACTAATGCACCTCCCATAGAAAATGGGTTGTTTACAGTAAAGATTTTTTTCTGAAGTCATAAAAGACAATCAGGAACCTCTGAGTAATACATGGGAAGTGACACAATGTGACTGTAGAAATAGAAAATAAATCATCAGAAATTCAGACATTTTGCTTTGTACAATTCACATGCAAATA
This sequence comes from Edolisoma coerulescens, assembly GCA_013397115.1. Classification (NCBI taxonomy): domain Eukaryota; kingdom Metazoa; phylum Chordata; class Aves; order Passeriformes; family Campephagidae; genus Edolisoma; species Edolisoma coerulescens. Next base: position 454,273 of record VWZW01005329.1, on the reverse strand, counting down.
TACAGTGAGGTAAACAGAAAGAGTTATATTGCTGTGAAGACCGTGATTTCCCTCAAATAATGCAAAGATCTGTCAGTTTAATAAAACAAAAAATAAAAGAGAGCTTTGGATGACATCAAAACAGTCTTTTTTATCACCTTCATTCCTACTGGGTCATACATTACAAGCTTCTTTGATTTTTTTATTTCTCTAAAATTAAAATATCTAGTGCCTTTTCCCTCCCTGGTGACAGCATTTCATTTCCTTTGGGATGTGACTTTTTCTATTCTCATCTTTCCTGACACCTCTTCCTTCCAATCTAGATTTTGATAAATTATCAAAAGGAGAAATAGAAAAAAAACTTAACATGGAGGAAAACTCGGGGAATACAATGAAGATACAGCTACTGCTTCTGACTCCAACAAGATGAATATAAGCAGAACATTAAATACTCATAAAATGCAGCTAAAATTAAACTCTTCTCCCTTATGCTTAGAGGAGGCTTACCAAATCAAGATCTGAAACCTCACAGTGGCGGAAACTGGTACAAACTTGTTCTTCAGCTTGCACAGCTGGGATGATCCAGACTGCTAGCCAGAATTTTCACATGGTTCGTCCGCCTGGCTAAGCTCATATCCTTCCTGACTGGCTCTGTTTTGTTTCTCCAGAACAAAGCTTTTTTACTGTCAGACCTCATAAGTGTCTCAGCAGCTAAATTTTCTGTGTTTATCAATTCCTTCCTCCTTCTCTTGTGTGGACTTTCAGGAAAATTCTTCTAGGGAAGAGAGAGGGGATTAGAGAACTTTACCAGTTTTGTCCCTGCTTCCTTTTTCTGTTAGGTGAGTCCTTGGGGACAGAGCAGGGAGATTTTTCATTTGATTCCTTGGTTTACACGGGCAATGTGCAAGAAGGAACAGGTAGAATATATTTCTGTTTTCCCAATCTTCTCACCTTTTCCATGAGGAAAGAGCAAACAAGACAATCAGGCCCACAGACAATGGGCTGTTTCCGTAGTATGCAAGAATTTTTTCCCTGTCTCTCTGAAAATGTGTGCAAATCCTACCTGTTCCTTTAGTTTGCCCCCTATGTAAACTTCTCAGGTTATCCAGAAATAAGATAAGTAATTAAGTCTCTCCTTTTTCTTTGCTGTTCAGAGAAAGAGAGAGAAGAAGCAGCCCTCAGTGGTAGAGCAGAGATCAGCTTTCGATTTCTGCTAAAAGTTTAGTGATCAAAATAGATGCCTACCATGGAACAAATGTATCACTTCATGCCTCTAAGTATGCCGCAGACGTGGTCCTGCACCAGGCACCAGGACCCCTCCCCTCCTTGAACCAAATCTCAGATACAACCCTTCCTCCTCAGACAATCCAGAAGAAGTCGTGGCGGAGTTAGAAACCATTTATTCTTCGGAATAGACTGAGGAAGGATAATTCTTATACTTCCTCTGTCAGCCAAATTTATTTTATTACTGTAGTGGCAGGACCATTCAAATGTAACCCATTTAACCCATTAAGATAAGACATCAGCATCCAGAAGAGCACAAGTATTACCTTTATTTTCTAGTGACTGCAGACTGCATCACAAACTTGCAGGGAAAATTTGCCATACCAAATGGAACTTTTCAGGTTTTGACTTGCACTTTCCCCTTATTCTCCTGCTAAACACAAAGCAATATTTCTTTCATAAATAAAGTGAACTTAAATAATTGAAAGAAGACATGTTTTTCAGAAAAAGGAGTCCTCACGGCTATCTTCTAGATTTTGTGTGGCATGAAGAACATTTCTCCTGTATTTTCAAGTCACAATATTTTCCCTAAAAAATCTTTCAGTAAAAATTTACTTTTTGAAAAACAGTATTAGTTAAAGACTAAAGTAAGGCTAAAGAAACTTATTGCTAACCAAGAAAAGTGGAGAACAGTGAGATCAATAGCAGTTAAGTGTAAAATGTCTACTTCAACCTTGTACTTGTGTCCCCAACTTTAATTTTGATTACTTTCCCTCCTTTTCTCTTAAAAAACCAATTGTGGCATTTGGGAGCTTCCAATGAAGCCTTAATAATGGAAACATTTCCCAATCTTTCTTCAGAAGAAGTAAATACATAAAGGAGTTAGTTTAATATATGTGGTTTACCAATCATCTAGTTTTCCCTCCCTCCGAGATTTTATTACACAATGTCAAGTCATCGTGAAGTCAAAAACATTCACAAGTAAGGGAATTCTAGAGTATCGATTGTCTGCAAAGCAATAATTTAATCCCCGTGGGTGTCACTGTGATAATTCTTCAGATATATAATTACACTGTACTTTATTCCGTATTATTTCACGTAATTCTTGCAGAGGAAGGACTGTGCTTGGTTAATGATCGGATAGTCCCATTCTGCTCTATTCTTGTGTGAAGGATCAGTAACTGCACAGTATTCAACCCCTCTTCTGAACACAGAATTGCTAGTTTTTTCATTAATTTTTCTACAAGGATCATCCATACAATGGAAGTATATTTAATAAATTAAAATTTTTAACATCATTGGTTTTTTTTGAGTAGTATATTAGGAAGGTTATATAGAGAAGGGACAGAGACTGTAAAATAAAACAATTTACTATATTCACATCTAAAATATAAGACATACAGAACCTAACTTTTCAGATTGACTTGCCTTTTATAGCTTCATGTATTCAAAATGCATTGATTTCTGTTGTATTTATCAATTCCTCCAAACTGAGCAGTCAGCAAATGAATAATACACAGCTAAAAATTGCCTTTGTGTTACTGAATGTCACAGACTCTGACAGTGGTGTAGACAGACAAGAAGATCTTTGGATCAGTAATGAACTGTTTAACTGGGCAGTTTTCTTTTTCTATGCTTGCCACTGTAAGAGGCTAAGTTATGCACCTGACCTCCTTCTGAATTCTGAAATAGGCAGGAGCTATGAGACTGTGCCACTCAGGATTGCTTTGCTCTCACTTGAGCCCTGGGAAAAATCACTTTCCTGGTATCACTGGCTGGGAATAGGGGCTTGGGCTGACGGGCAGCTAAAATCTTCTTTACACCCCAGGATACTTGTTAGGGATGGCAAAGTTGTTCCCGAAAAGTGAGAAAATCTGAATTTATTTAAAACACAATTTTCAACTGCTTTTTTTTTTGTTGTGTATCTACCATGAGGCCAATATTGCTTGTGAGCAGTCCATACCCAATAAACTTGTCACAGTGAGTTTTCAAATAAAGGAAATAGCAGAGCAAGCAATGTTAAAGTCCAGAAGGATGTCTGACTTTAGGTAAAAGGCCAGTATAAAACCAAGCAAGGGGCAAATGTCCTCTGGATTGGAATTGACCTTTTATCAGTTTTATAATTCTTCTTTGAAGGTTAAAGACTAAGCTTGACACCAAATTCATATCAAAGCGATTCGCATAGAGGAAATGGGACATCAGAGTCTGAGCTGCAGTGATTCGATTACAATACAATTTATTTAAAAGGTAAATTAAAACTTCTGAATATTTTCCTGTAAATTTCATTCTAATGGAAAATTTTATTAAATTAAATATGTGAAGAATTTTTACTTCCAAGCTGAACTGAAGTATTTTTTCCTCAATTTGGAACTGAACTGAAACAATCATTTTGAAGTATATATTGAAACTTGCCAGTAAGCAAAAGATTGGATTATTTTCTCATTTTTTACTCATTCAGAAAACACATTTAACTAAAATATTATTTGTTCTATTAGGGATTTATTCAACACATGGATCATTTGCAGCTGCTAAGGACTTCAGAACAGCAACAAATAGCGGACCCTTCCCGTGTCTTGTTTTCCTATCTTCATTTTGCAACATGAATCAACACATGCTCTCCACACACACTTCAGCACCTTGACTCTGTTGTTCAGTGCTCTGTTGATTGGAGCATGGACCCTTTTAGAAGACTAAATTTTGTATCCATCTGATACCAGCAATTGCTAAAGCGTTACACAGCTCAACAGATCCAAAAAGGAGGGTGCTGTCCATATCTTTCAGGTTCATATCTCCACAGTAATCTCTGTGGCTGCAGCGGTGATCTTCCCATGGGTTTACATCCCTGTGCATATTTATAGGTGCTCATACATCCCTCTCTATGTTATGTGCAGAAGGAGAACAGAAAATATTTCTCATTAGTCCCATAACTTCAGCTGCACTGAGGAAATTCTTATTGCCAGGGAAGAAGCACTGCAGTCCCTTCCCACCTTCTTATCTGCATATGACAGTGCTAGGGTATTTGGATAGGAATTGAAATTACATGCTAGAAATGCAAATGATGTGTAAGCTCTTACATGGCCACAAAAATGTGAGATTAAATCCTTTCACCAGATGTTCCACACTGTCAGATGACCCTTCCCATTATAAAATATAGTCTTTTTGAAATTTGTTGAAGTGGTGCTGGATGAACCAAATCAACTTCATCTGTAACAGCTAAAAATATGTTGATATGGTTCTCTGATTTATACAGACCATTATTCTGACAATTCCTTCTCTTATAGGAACTATCAAGGTAAAATTGCAAAACAAATCATCCTGTATTCATAACAAAACAGGATGCTTTTCTCCACTGAAAGTTAAAGGAAAGCTGAGCATTAAAAACAAACAAAAAGCAGTGTATTATTTACTTTGGAGAGAATTCTTTAAGTAATTGTATTTCAATGTATTTTACCAACATGTCCAATAGTAAGTTTATGAAAAGAGAAAAAGGCTCCTGGACAATTACAATTTTGCCATTCCTGTGATGTTTCCCTTTTACTGCTTTAGTGACTGATATGGGAGAATGCACTCACAGTCCACAAATTTTTAATCATATGTTGATATGAGAAGAAAAGATAGACTATGACAGACAAATGACTTCTTATTACAGGTCCTGGCGTGCACACAGTGCTGTCTTGGTTCCTGATGTGATGACATGAAATGACCTCCATCTAGTTGCTCCTACTCACCTTTTCCAATATATCTTTGAAGAACAGAGCCGGCACATTTAATGTTACTTGGACCTTTACCATGCAGGATACTCTTCTCATCTAGATTGGTTGTATCACTTAATGTACTGGAGGCCCTCTGTAGCAATCACATCTATAAATACACAGGAGTCTGAAGAAAATAATTATTCTGAGAGAACTAATGAAAAAGTGAAAGTCAAGAAAATTATTTCTGTTTTGCACTGTGAAATGAAAAATACTGGTCTTTCAGAATCTTATTCTGAAGGTAAAAAAATTCCAATATCCCATCAGATAAAAATAGAATATATTCAATACAATGCACAAGTGTATAACTTAAGGTAGAAAGAACAGAATATAGCATATCTCTGGATTTGTGCTGAACTATTTAGAAAAAGAAAATGCATGGCACTACATTTCAGAAGAAAATTTGTTTTAATAAGTAATAAACCATGGCAGTTTCAAGTTTTTATTTTTTGCTTCAGTTTTTCAGTTTGGGGTTTTTTTTAATGAATTTATAGGTAATTCTTGCTTACATCTCTGGCATTATTATGCATATTTGTAAAAACTATTTCATAGTTCACTTAACAGGAGAAATTTTTAAATCCATTAAAGTCCATTAAACTGTACTGAGTGTCAGATGAAGACTTGAAAGTGTTTGAAAAGTCCCTTGATTTAGAGATGGGATTTTCAATATTGTAAGTGAATTAGAAGCACAAGCTTTCATTAATGTATTTTCAAAAGTCTGCATAAGTTTCTGCTCTTTATGAAACGTGACATTAAAATTTTCCCAACTTACAGAACTTACAGAACTTACTGCTCCGAAGTGGCTTGCACAAAGTCAGTCACCATCTGATTGGGAAATATCTTACATCTTGTTACAGGCAAAAGACTGAGAAACACATGGGTGAGTCCTAGAATACATTGTTAATTAAAAAAGAAAAAAAAGTAAGTCTAATAGACCCAAACTGTTAATTGCTACAAACAAGCTTTGCTAGTACAACAGTTAAAATGGGAGGGCAAAAACCTCCTCACTGTCCTACTGTTGCCCTCTTCCCTGGTGTTAGTGCTCACCCCTTGGCTGTTCAGGTGGACAGTTTCACTCTTCCTTGGGAGAAGAGGAGGATTGAAAGCTTTCAGCCTCAGGGCTTCAATAGGAGGACTCTTATGCTCATGAAGGGGGTCCTTTCCTTGTCAGTTTTAGGCCTATTTAAGTTTATTTTTATACCTTTCCTCTAAAGAGCCTATAGCCCCATCAGTATCTCACATCCCTGTGCCCTGGGGAGGTAAGAGCCACTCACCCGCAGGCAGCCAAGTCAGCCAGTGACACCTGGACCTGAACTGGGACAAGGACGGCCCCACTGAGTCCAGACCTGCTCCCCCAAAGCACCCTGGGACTGAAGGGCTTCTGCAAATAGTGTCAAAAATCACATTTACTTGGTTACACATCTAGGACAAGAATGAGAGAATGTCAGATTAACTTGGTCAAAGTTTCAAAATGAAAAGTGAAAAAAGGTTGTGCTTCAGAGGACACAACTTCTGGGAGACATTGTGGATGCAAAAAAATAATAAGAGCCCTATAATTGTTCAGCTCCATGATTCCAATTCACAAGAATAAAAGCAAACTACTTAGCCTAGCACCATTTGGAAATCAGAAATTCAATGAGCTATAAATTGATGGAAGCCAGCACAATGTCTGTATATTTGCACTCGGTGCTGCTGTTCTCTGACTCTTAACTAAGCATCTGCTACAGACACCACCTGTCAAAAACAAGGCTGTTGGTTTGGCAAAACATGGATTTGACCCATACCACTCTGCTCAATCTGACAATCAAAAATTTAACATGTTCTGTAATAAAACTGCTATTATCATAATAAGCTTCATAAAATAATTCAAAATGCGTACAAAATGTGGTCCTTATAGGCCCTCTTCATGGCCCTTGCCTTTGCATATCTGGATTTACAGAATTCTGTAAAAGTAAAATATTTTTTCTCAGTATGTGAGTGCCCAGGCTAATACAGGGGTCAAGTAACTAATGAGACAAAACTGTTGGAAGTAATACGATGTTTAACTATGTGGTCTATAATGAGCTCAATAGAATAGAAGAATTCTGAGTAAAATGAATCACTCATCCTACTTACCCTAGCTTTCTCCATTAACTTTGCATTGACTAACCGAGAAGAACAACCAGGTCCATATACTTTAAATGTTCATGACAAAAAGCAAAACTTGTCTCAGTTTACACCACTGGAATCAATGATGTTATACTGCTGAGAAATCAGCACAAGCAGGACAAGAGTTGGGACAAATATTTTAATGCTACTCTCAGTCTCCAAAAGGAAATTTATGTTAGGTTAACTCTATTCCTGTTACAGAGTATGCAGCTTGTGTGCATATTAATTGATCTATAATATTTCATATTTATAAAGACTTCCACTTGTCCTGGACTTGAGAGAAAAAGACAAGATAAAAGGATTGTGGTTTAATTAGGTTTCAATGTATTAATTCATCTGAGAGCTGTCTGGCAATAACTCATACAGTGCAGGTCATGGTTCATTTTTGTTTCTATCTGGTCAAGAGGTTCTCATGAATTGCCTTTGTTCACCTGCCCACCATTTAAGTCATCTCTTCATATGGGGGCCTGTCATCACAAGGCACTTCCAGAGAGCTGGTCTTTTACCTAACAGTCTCTTCATATGGGGGCCTGTCATCACAAGGCACTTCCAGAGAGCTGGTCTTTTACCTAACAGTCCAATAAGTTTTGTTGTTAGCAATTTCCCTAATAATATGGGCAAAAAAATACATATTCAGTTCCAAATAAGAAGGGATGCCCATTAGTCATGGCAAAATTAAGGTAACAGTTGTGCTATTTCAGCACAAATAGATTTTGCCTTTACTCTGCAATTCATGCAACTTTTGGATTGTCAGTGTTCCACACTCCCCCCCCGCCCCCCTCCGATTAATTGCTTCCTATCTTAACATCTGCTGCAGCATTTCAGAGCACCTAAATCTGGGAGTATTATTTATGTCGCCCTTAAATCCCTTTGTCCTACAATGATTACAGGCATGTTCAGTGGTGTGCCCAAAGCAGGGCATGCACAAAATGGATACATACTAAACAAAATACAATTAATATTTGCTATCTTGTAGCCAGAGAGAAGTGCACAATGGGTGATGGTGTGCAAGCATTTTACAGCACTTTAACACCAAAAATAGCATTTTCTAACACAGCTGAGACATAACTCCTAAGAGGCCAGCAGAGACTCATGGCACAGTTACACAAATAGGGTGAAGAAAAGACATGCAAGACATTAAATCTGCAGGCAGGAAAGATAGCTTGGAAAACTAACACAATTCTGCAGAACAAGCAGGAAGGGTAGAATTAGAAAAACTCTGCAAAAGAAGTAGGAAAGACACCAGAATCCTATAATCAGAAAAGTCTGGTTTGGAAGGGACCTCTCAAGACCCTCTGATCCAACTTCCTATTGAAAGTAGAGCCATGGGTTAGTTTATCTGAGGACCCATCAAGCTAAGTGTTTCCAATGAGAAAAATACCATTATATTTCTGGGCTGCCATAGCTTAACTCTTCCCACAGTGAAGAGGGTTTTTTTCTTATATTCAGAGATATTTTCCCTGAAAAAGCTTGTGAACATATCCTCTTGTCCCATCACCTCATTTTGTGAAAGGAACACATCCATCTTCTTTATTTCATTTAAGTACTGGAAGGATATGATAACTCCCACCACAGACACACTTCTCTGTTCTAGGCTGAAGAAATCTAATTTGTTTGACCTTCCCTCATATTTAAAATTCTCCAACCCTCCTGCCTTCTTGATGTTGCCCTTAGTGGCTCCTGGACCCTTTCCAATTTCTTAAAGCCTTTTGAACTGTGGGGGCCACAAACACAATGTCCCAGCTGTGGACAACAATTTGCTTTCACTGCTGTAAGGGTGCTTTTATGGCATATACTCAACTTCTTGTCCACCAGGATTCATAGGTCTTTTTCTGCAGCTGTACCACAGCCAGTCAGACCCCTGCCTTTACAGCTGCTTGGGATTCTTCCACTTTAAACTCCTTGCAGCTGTTGCTGACCTAATCTCCCAGCCTGCTTAGGTCTCTTTGAATGATGGCCTCTCCTTCTAGGGCATCTATATTATCTCCCAATTTGCTGTCATCCACATGGCTGACACAAGTGGGGCTCTTTCAACCCTGTCATCCAAATCCTTTATAAGATATTAAATATTATCAGACTTCTAAGGAACATCACCCATTACTTCCCGCTAGTCCCTCAGAGATTCAATTGAAGAAGAATAGTGAAGAATAAGGGAACCTGAACAAGTATTGACTACAAAATTAGAAGATCACCCGCTTTGTTCCCTCAGGCTTAGTATTTGCTCCAGTTCTGCTTAATACTTTTAGCAATGATCTGGGTGAGGGTATTAAGGGCACCGTCTGTCAGTTTGCAGATGACAGCTACTTGGATGGGAGTGTTGATCTCCTGAAGGATAGGAAGGTTCTGCAGAGGAATGTGGACAGGCTGGATCAATGGGATGAGGCCATTCGTATGAGGTTTAACAAGGCCAAGTGCTGGGTCCTGTACTTGGGTCACAGCAACCCCATCAATGTTATAGGCTTGGGGGAGAGTGGCTGGAAAGCTGCCAAGCAGAAAAGCATCTGATGTGTAGGTGAAAAGCTAGCTGAATATGACCTGGCATGTGCCCAGGTAGACAAGGAGGCCACAGTAATCAGAATTACTGTGGCCAGAAGGACAAGGGCAGTGGTCATCCACTTGTCTTCAGCACTGGTGAGGCCTGACCTCAAACACTGGTGAAGGGTCTGTAGCACAAGTCTTATGAGGAGTGGTTGAGGGAGCTGGCGTTGTTTAGCCCAAAGAAAAGGATGCTCAGGGGAGACCTTATCACTCTCTATGACTACCTGAGAGGAGGCTGTAGTGAGGCAAGTGTCAGTAACAAGTGTTTGGAGGAAATTGCCTCAAGCTACAGAAGAGTAGGTTTATGTCAGATACTAGGAAAAAAGTCTTCACAGGGAGGGTTGTCAAACATTGGAACACGCTGCTCAGGAAAGTGGTTGTGTCACCATCCCTCAAGGCATTTTAAAGATGTGTAGATGTGGGATTTAGGGATATTTTTCAGTGGTGGATTTGACCATGCTGCGTTAGTGGTTGGACTCAGTGATCTTAGGCGTCTCTTCCAACCCAAATGACTACATGATTCTATGATTTTCTTCTGGGAATGGTGCTGGCACAGCAATGATGAAAAAGGAATAAGGTCAAAAATAGAAGGAGGTCTATTTAAATTCTGACTTCTCTTACCAACAAAATCTCAAGCTTCATCACCTTGACCTTGGGCAGTGAAAGGTCACAACCATCAGTTCTAACTATACTTCCAATGTTCCTTGGTATTGTGTGTCAGCAAGTTTGGGTAATTTGGTAGACACCAATTGTTTTGTAGATGAAATGATAATGATTGATAGCCGATTGGTAATGTACCCAATCCAGTAAAGGGTAGCTTTGAAGTCAAGCTATCTTAATTTATTGGCCTTTATGACTTCTGTCACAGCAGTATCTAATTTTCTACCAGATATGCAGATCTATGTATTCAGTTGCAACAGTCATCAAACACAACTGTGGAGTGTAGTTATATTGGGGAGGAGCTGAAAAAATGCAGGCCTTTTTAGCAGAATAATTTCCAAGCAGATCAAGAAACAGTTCTTTTAACTGTGCTTAGTCAGAAGTGTGCCATCATTTAAGCATGGGTAAAATGCAAACCATAGTGCCTGTGCATATGTTAATCCATTCCTGCAGTCCTACTCATGTTCATGATCCTGAAGGAAAAGGCAACCAAGGATACATATGAATTTTAATACATATAAAATATTTTTTAAAAAATATGAGCAGAGATTTCCCTACATTTTATGAGTTTGAATGCACAAGTCCACAGATACTGCTGTTTGTAATGCTATTTTAGGGTGTATTGGGGTTGTAATTAAACTCAGTGTGAACAAATAAGATCCTACTTCACCAAGATTCCTTCAACAGTAAATGCTTGCTTTGACTCTAATTTCAGTCTTAATTTCATTTCCCTTCCCTTCCCTGTTTAAAAGTGTGAACTAGCAGTGCCAGCAGTCTCTGCAGATCACTAAGCTAATCTTCCCTGATCAGGCAAATACTAACATCTTCATCAGTTTCTCAGACTGTCCTCCTTTAGCTCAATGTTTTTAATTTTTAACTATCAGTTCTCATTCAATCATCATAAATTCCTGCATTTCAAGAAAAAGGTTTCTCAGCAAAGCTGAATTTACAGAGCATCAGGTGTTCTGTGTAAATCACAGAAATATATTGCAAAACTTGTCTCAAAGTAGTAAAGCAAACAGCAGCCTATCCATCAACTACTTTGAGAAAGCACAAAGAAGAGGTGAAACAGATCATGTTTATACTGAGGTGCTATGAGGTGGGAGCATGCATATGTGGATGCATGCAGGATTTGAGGAGAAGCTAATGCACAGAAAGGTCATACTGCAATTTAATAACCCACAACATGTACTTTTACTTACTAACTTATCACTGCAAAACGTAAGTTACAGGAGCTTCTCTCCCAGGAGGTTGAAGAGAAATGAACATAGAATTGATATGAATTATCTTTTGCCGCACATTTGTTCATCACAAGTAGTTAATTCTCTTGTGTCTCAATACTCTTAGGTGCATGCGTGAGAGTCGGCACATCTGTGCCTTGGTTAGCTCTCAAAGTACCACTGTCTAAATGTATTCTGTCATAAAGGCAGATATACAGTGCAACCACAGGTTTGTGGCTGAGCCTATCTATGGTACAGTAGATGGTTAAGCAATATGCCTTCCCAAGCTTTTGGTTAAGGGAAATGGAAAAGGCACTCAAGCCCTACCCCAAATAATAGGAATGTGATCTGGAAAGCTTAAGGCAAACCTCATGCTCCAAACTACTTTGACTTGAGCTGTTCATGCTGGCCATCTGTCCCTATACGAGCAGACCTGTTCAGTTTCAGCATCAGGGTAGAGAGTTAATGTCATTGCAAAAGGCTCTTGCTGTTTCCAAAAATCTGGTTGTGCCTTAGGGCTCTGTATATATGAGAAAATATCTCACTTTTTTAGGATAACCTTCCCCAAAAGCAGAGTCAAGTCTCTTTCTTACATATTTTAGACTAAATCAACCTGCAATATCTGGAACTACCTTGTTGAAATGCACTTTTATTCTAGTTTGTTCACTTGCCTTCAGGTTCTTCCAGGCATAAATAGGAAAAACACTCTGTTCTTAAAAACCTCTTACCCTGTGGTCACTCTTTTCCTTTTTGGGCCACAAATGCCCTTCTGTTTAAAAGAAAAGCTATTTGCTTTATTTCTGTGGAAATTTTGTGAGTGTCTTCCTGTTTCATTCTTCCCTTCCCAACCTATGGAATTGTCTTTTTGATAATATTTTGCCACCATTCCTTATTTTTCCTCTGTTAAGGCAAAGGTGCATTTTGACTACACCTTGAGAAAATCACAGATAAGTTTCTGTACTATGGTCTTTGCTGAATATTTTTCAAGTTTGTGGCTACTTAGTGGATCATCTTTTTCCTTCTTTAGAGATTTGCTGTTCAAGTGAACACACAGTTGTTACTTTGCAGTAAAGTTTGCCCATTGAAGAAATTAATTTTTTAAAAAATAAAAAAAGAAATTGAAAAGGGAAATGGCCTTTCTTTTTTCTCCTGATAAGTCACAGATCCTTTGAGTTGTAAATCATCTTGCAGAAAGTATTGTTTACTGAAGACTAACTTAACCAGTATGATACATGTACAATTGACTTGAGCCTGAGAAACTCATCTAATAAACAATCCTAAAGTACATTTCCAAAAGTATGTAAGACATTCTCCTTTTCTTTCTCTTGTGAGTCTGCCTTTTTGTTAGGCATATTTTTTTTTCTTTTTTGATAAAAGGTATTAAAGAAAAATAACCCTGAAAATATATTAATCATTTCCATATAATTAAAAAAAAAAATAAAGAGAGAGAGAGAGTGCATATACTCTTTTAGAGTAAGGTACTTTCTTCTTTCAATCTACCTTAAAAGTAACCCAAAAAAGGTAAAAAAAAAAAAAAAAAGAGACCTCCACAGCTCTCTGGCAATAGCTGTTAGATAATTGCTCTTTTGATCAAGCAGGGATGGGTCTGCTAAAACTGTGTGGCAAAGACCATCATATGTCAAGAACGAAAATAAATAAAGTTATCCCTGAAATCCAATCTTGTGATGCAAAATAGTACTACCAAGAAATATTTTGTCTACATTCACTCACACTCTCCCAGTTGAATTTTATGGTGAATAGAAATAAATAAAAAAAGCAAAAGGTGCTTATGAATTAAACAGCCCACTGCCCTTTTCTGCTGCTTATAAGTTCCCTTATTTATAAGCACTTCAGTGAATTTTTTTTTCACTTTGACAATGTATACAAGACATATTAATTGGGCCTATTACAGGGACCCAGAGTTTATAAATACCTACAGACAGAGCTTTCTCAGTATTACTGCATGTTGAAATAAGTGATGGGTAAGAAAAGCATCACAGAGAAGATGGAGGCAAAAACCAGAAAAAACCCAATATTAAATACGCCAAAAGAAGCCGTGTTCTAATGTAAAAGAAAGCAAAATTGAGTATTAATCTTGTCGCATACCAAGAAGGAAAGGAGATGAGAAAACAACAAGCCATTACTGGCCTTTTTCCTAATGCCCATTGAAGTAGCTTTTCAATTATTTTTAATCTTGCTTTTAATTAGAAATCCCTGCATTCATTGATATACTGTAATTTGCAATTTTTTTTTGTTCTTGGATATAAACACATAATCTATATCCAATAAGGAACATAAGGATGCCTAGTATGAATTCACATATCTCCAGGCAAATGTAGCATGAAACACCAGATATGGGAGAAGGAGCATAAAAGCTATGATTCTCCTCCAAAACTAAAATCTTAAATTATGTGACAAGATACACCAGACTGATTTAGACATATCAAAGTCTGTAATGCAGCAGCCCACCTAGACTTTCTGTAAGGGTATGTAGTTTGACTTAAATCAGAAAGGAAACTTGCAAGACAACCCTGTTCAGGTTCTCCAAAGCCTTAAACCTGCTGTGCAGTTTACATGCTTTCCTCCCTGCTAACCACCGAATGAGATATATGCTGCCATCTGCTTTTAATTTGCTTGACATGCCAAATCAGCAAGATGCTTGAACTGACAATATAAATGCCTAAGTCATTCCATTGATTTTAGCACTCATGCTCAGATATAGGCTTGTTTCTAAGTACCTTGTTGAATCAGGACCTGAAAGTGCATTTAAGGAACTCATAAACACAGTTAGTAGTGAAAGGTATTATTAAATGCATCAGTAAATTGTAAAAGATCAGATTCTTCCTTAATATCACACTACAGAGCAAAATACTTCTGTACGCTTAAGCTTTCTGTAAGCTTCAGAAGGGATGGGCTGAAAGAAAATTATGTTAAATAGTAAAAAATTATATACAATTGAATTCACTCAGGGAAGCCGCTCTGTCAGACATGTATTCCTTAAGCAGAATGGGTGTAGTTTTATTGACACTAACGGCTAAAATATTGCCCACTAATGTGGTTTCATTGCTCATGAAGAATCCAATTTCTATTTATTCCTCATGGAGGTTACAACAGGTGCCTATTTACTGAAGCCAGTTCAATAACTGAATGCAGAAATGTATATTTACATTTACTCACAGTAATCTATCATTTAGCTGCTTATACTGCAGCAGAGCCCTCCTATTGCAATATATTGCTTTTTCTCTATATAATTTTCTTCTGTCTTGCTTCATGTAGACTTTCTATTACATTTCTTTACCAGCCACTGCCACCCCTCTAACTGCTTTTCTTTCCAATAGATTCTGTTTAAAACTAAGTGGACTCATTTTGGTCAAGATCTGCTGAGAAATTCTGCTTTTGCTCCTCACTTTGTTAAAGGCCTGTAGACAAGAATGGAGAGGGGGAGGGGCTGAAAGAAAGACATAGCTAACACAATAAATAACATAATAGAAAGAACTTCGTGCAATGTTTAGAGCAATGTTTAATATCAGTGGAACATTATTACGTGAGCTCTTCTTTCCCATGGGTCAGGATCCATCAAGTATCAAATCAGAATCTCACCAAACAGGTTTCAATCCTCCCTGGAATTCTTGACTGCCCACGGAAGGCAGGAGAAACTCAGGGTTATCAGACTACAGTCACAGAAGAAATCACTTAAATCATATCTTGCACACACCTTGGGACTCTAGGGGACAAGGGGAAAAAAAGGCTTTCCAGAAGAGTAGCCAAACACTCACTACTCTAAGTGCTGACTACAGTGAAGGATGTTACTCAGTGTTAACACACTACACCCCTACAATTTCCTACTCCTTTTTTTTTTTTAAATGATACCGCAGCACAATCTTCAAGTCAGTTTCAACTATCATCACCATGTATAACCAGAAGTTATACATTTCAGAAAATGCATAGCATTAACCACTTCAACTGGTCTTCTGAAAATTCTAGAACTTTTTCATATAGAACCATACATATACATATAATATTTTAAACATATATAATGATATATATATATAATATTTTTCCCATGAGTTGTTCTTTTATTTAAAAAAAAAAGGATTTATAATATTTAAAGCACATAAAGGTAGGGTATTCTCACAAGTGCTGTTATTTTTTGTGGCTCAGTCACTTGATATTGTGAAATGAAAAGCCAAAGCAATCCAAGCAGGCATCAAACAGGATAAGCAAATTAAATTTACTTCTGAAGCTGTAATATTAATGTCTAAAATTCTGCAGCTGAGTAAAAGCAGAAATTGTTTTTAATCTTCATTTTATATGTTTGATCATTTCCTTTTCTGATTTTTATTATTCTGTTAAGCTTTTGCCCTTTTTGTTGCTTCTAGTTTCAAGAACGATCCATGAAATTAAAAAAAAGAGGAATGTATGGAGAAGTTAGATTTTGGGCACAACAAGTGGTATTTAACTTGTACTTTTCCTGCATAATGGAACAAGTATTGCTACTTGTGGAGCTAGGCATGTTACAAGGGGAAAATCCACCTTTGCCTGGGAAGGGAAAGTGTCTAATTACATAATTATATTTCATACAGACTAATTAATTAAGTTAATAAAATTATGATGTGATCAAAGCAGGTCTGGATATTTTACCATGTTTTCAGTGATAAAGAAAAGAATTCAAGGAAATGTTGAACTCTGTCACATTTTTCTATGACTACTCATTGTTGATTTTCATCCAAAACTGGACTAAGTTCCTCCTTTCTCAAACTGGTATAAATTAGGAAAAATTCTATTTAGTGGAGCTAATTGACATAGAATCACTGAATGCCATGGCTTTCTAGCTAAAATATTTTTTTTTCATATTTCTAAATTAATATTCAAACAAATACAAGGAAATTTGGTTAATAAATATAAAATGAAAAATTAGGCTGCTTTTTATTTGAAATGCTTCTAGTTGATGATTGACATTTTGACCTTCTCAATAATTTGTTTTGGTAGAATTATCATATAGGTTCCAAATAAATGTGTGTTTTACTGACACAAAATGCCACCACAGTAATGAGCTGTCAGGCTGCTCTTAACATATTCCCATTTGATTTTCCTTTAGCTATTAAATTAACTAATTGTTTTCTTGTACTATGGGTTTCTAGCTTCGAGTATGTGTTGATTAAAGACCAGCATACATAGTAGTCGATCACCTGCTTTGTAATTACATCTCTCGGGCTTCTTAGTTGAATGAACAGAGCCTGCTTCTAAATATTGCAAGGGCTTTTTATTCTTCCTCATTGGTATACAACTCTCAAGGTTTGAACTGACATCCAAGACAGATGTGGTTTGTTTCTAGCAACAAATAGTGGAGGAGTAGTTTTGGCAAGAATCAAACTCTATGGACAAGCAAATGAGGCTCAACAACACAGTAAATATAGGGATTTACATCTCCAAGAGCAGTGTTATAGCATGTCTTACACTCCTTGCGGAGCTGTCTGATGAAAGCTACCAGTTTCGATGATAAAGTCTTTTTTTTTTTTTTTTTTCTACTAGCTGCATAATTTTGTGAATTTGCAAGTCCCCTTCTACACTGAATCAGCTTTTTTCCCCAGTCATCAATGCATCAGCATGCTTCTTTTACGATATCTACTGTCATGAGTACTTAAAAAAAGCATAAACTTGTAATATTTTTATCTTTCTAAAATTTTAATTATTCTTTAAGTGATTCCTGAGTGCATTTGCATATATTAGAAACAGAAGAGGCTGGAATATTTGTGAGCAATATTGCTCATCCCAGTCTAATCTGTGCACTGTACACCAGCTGGCACTCACTAACCAAAGTTGTAAAGGGAAGAACAGTCATAACTTGCAACATTAACATACCATTATTCATTCTGCTTAACATCAACACCACAGGATTTTCTTCCCCTCAGTGCAGGCTTTAACTTTGGGCTTTTTTGTTGCTTAAAGAGAATTCATGAGTTCATGTGCTTCATGATCTGTTATTTTTAAGAATGCAAATAATGCAACTAATATCTAAAGCTGTGAGGCTGCAGATAGTTCACCCAAAAGTGAATAGATCTACCCAAGTAACTTGGAATTCCATTGTTATTTCCGAAGAAATTTACAGCAAAATCCACTCTTACTGCCACTGGAGGCACAAAATCCATATAGAAGCCCTAAATCAGACAGGACACTTTTCTTAACAGACTGAAACTCAACAGTCAACTCCAGGATCACTTTAAAGTAGGAATCAAGAGAAGTGTCAGACTCACAGCATTGATGGCTTCCAAAATGTCCATGACAATTTGCCAGATTTTGCTGACGTTCCATGAACTGCTAACTGAAATCAGCATAACTAGCAGGCAGAGAGCATTGCTATGACTATTCAGGAAATCCTATTTTTAAATTATCAGAGACTGAAACCAAAAAATACATATTCAAATTTCTGGGGAAAAAAAAGAAAATATATTTAGGGGTAAAATTCATAACAAAATTGAAGAGTTTCAATTCACTCAGAAGTTTAGCACTGCTTTCGTTGTGACGGAGTGAGGGCCAGCTGCTTCCTAAAGGAGGACAAGCTTGTCTGAATGCCGCTGTGGCCAGCTCTGTTCTACAACTACAGGGACTCCATAAGTTATAATTTAAAAAATGCTAGGATTTAATTTGATGCAGTTTGCCCTATACAGAAAATCAGCATGCGAGAGACCAGCTAACAGTACTCTTTTTCATAAGGAAGATATAAATATTTCTACTCTCTCTACTGTAACCCAAAAAGATAAATGTACCTGAAAGTTACTCAGTGCATCCACATTATGATTAAAAAAAAATCTAAACAAGACAAAACAAAAAAGACATGAAGCCTACATAGTCACCTCTACAAGATATGCACAGAGCGATTTTTTTTTTTAAATGTTGCCTCTCAACTTATGTATTAATTGCTTATAGTCAAAAACAAATATCCTTTCTTCTTCTGGCATTTACACATAACCTAAGACCATGAAGGTGAACTTGACGCATACTTTGAGCTAGTTCCTGGAAATTGCATATAATGCTGAAAATTCCATTAAATGATAATTTCTCTATTTTTCAGTCTATTTCTTATCACTTGCTATCTATCAAATACAGAAACAATGAAATAAATATATCACATACCATCAATTTCTGATTAGCAACTACTGAGGCACTGCGTAGGCTTCAGCTGGATCTCCATTAACTCTGCAATTCAAATTTGCAATTTTACTACTCTGGGCTACTTATGAAGAATCAAGAAATAAATATAGTCTAAAAGTTACTGAAAAGGTGATTTTTTTCCCCAAGTGATCATGTCTCCTATTCAGTTGAGGCACCTCCTTTATCAACTAACGGTAAAGAATGAAATGATAACCTGAAGACAGTGGCAGTTTCTTGAAAATTTTAAAAATGTACCGTTCAAGTATTTTCAGAGTTAGTCAGCTTGTAGTGTCTCATTTGGCTGTCAGATGAGAGATATCAGTATATGACAATGTGACAAAAAATTTAACATCTCTCTTAGGTGCAAAAATAAGACCGAAATGAATCGACTAGTAGAGTGTTGAATGAGTCTCTAGCTACCAGCTCATGATAATCAGATAGCTTCCAAGGTGTAAAATTTGAAGAAAAAAAATCACATAATTTTATTCTTTTTATTGTAATTTCACTGATTTAAATATGTGTTAGATTATAGCGTATGACACTGTCTTGTTTGGGGCACTTAAAATCTGAGAAACTCACTGATTTATACAGAGTTCTATCAAACATGCATGGGCCTGACAGTGCCTCACTGATATGAATGAATGTTACCTTTTACATTACAAATAAAATTCTGCAGGTACCTAGGTTTTTTCTATTTACTGGCACATTCAACTGCATTACGAGATTTTATCAGAATATTAAAAGAAGAGCTATACTTTAAAAGTTCTGAAATTATATTCTTTTAAATCCGACGTATGTAAGACATACTTTCAAATGCCAGAGGTGAGAAAACATATTAAATATTTTCCTTTCAAGGACTGGGTCTTAGTCTAGTAAAGTCAGCAATATACATAAAGCCTAACTTCAAGAAAATATCAGGATTAAAGTAGAGAAACTAAAAGAAAATAACCTGTGGAGAAAGATTAGCCACCTTATCTAGAATTAAAATTACCTGGGAGGAAAAAAAATACGAAGTTACACAGTTCTGTAACTACTGCATGAAAAAAAGGCAAAGAATATTAAATATTTTTATAATATCAAGATGTCCCACCACTTTTTAGTTTTATTCTGATAATTTAATTAATACTGAGAAAAGATTGAAAGAAAATTCTTGAGTTCTTTAGAGCACCATAAAAACTTGCCATATCTAGACTAAGTTACAATATATTTAATATAAGTTATCTGAAAGAACTCTTAAAAAAATTTCCAATTTTATAAATTTCTGGAGAAAATCAGTGTATCAGAACCCTTGATAAAATGCTCCACTGGTCAACATGCTTTATTACCAAAAATCTGCATTTCATCAATAGTTAAAATTTTTCAAGCTATGTGCTATAATATCCCTGAGTGTAGAGGGATTAATGTTAGCGTAGACTGATTGACTTCAACTGTATTGCATGAGTGAAACTGGCTTTATTACAACATGGTAGACTGGGATTTTTTTATATTTTAGAAGCTATTTTATTTCTCTTTAGAGTTAATTAATTGTGTTCTTTTTTTTCAGTTTACATTTCATCTGGATGTCATGTGCAAATTTTTAGCAATTTCCAGTGTGTTTTTTATTATATACAATATATATTACACATTTAATTCTATATATTCTTTTATTGGATTGTACAATATCATTTATAGATCTGTATATAATCTTAATCTAAAGCATACATTTAAACTATCATGATTGGTGAGAAAATCTCAAAATGAAAGTTAAAAGTAATTTTGTACATAAAAAGACTTTGGTTTTGGGAACTTCCATGGCCATGAAACATCAGCCATTTCCTTATCAGTTTGCTATGTCAACCTCAGCCCCAATACAGGTGATAACAGAGGCAGCCCTTGTGTATTCAATTTTTAGAACAGACAAGTAATGCACAGGCAGTGATTATTCCTGACTCAAAAATTGAGTATGATGAATATCAGTAATGAGAATTCAGTTAAGATGACTTAGTGATTCAGGATATTCTCTCCAGAATATTCTCTCATATACTGCCATATTCAGATATTGTTTGAGAAGTGAGCTATTCAAGAGAGAGAGTTCACTTTTGTGATATCATGGGAAAGGAACCAGAAAACTTTTAATTAAAGTTTAATTAAACACCCATGGGTGCTGTGGGAAAATCTCATCAAAACATATGCCAACAGGCAGGACAGAGTGTAGTCTTTATGTGGTCATTGGTGCTGGAGACAACAAAGGCTTAGTTCCTTCTCTCTAATTAGCTAAACTTTTCATTTTTACTTGATTACCTGGGAACTATTAAAACAAACAAACAAACAAAAAACAAACCAAACTGAAAGAAACAACGACAAAAAACCCCAAACAAATAAAACCCAACAAGCAAATTAAAAAATAAAGTGACTTACATGCTATGACCCTGCTGTGATTGGCTGATAGTGTCCATTTATTAGTTTAAACTTGGGGGGAACACACTTTCATGTCTGGCCTTCCATCAGTACCGAAAAGGTGGACTTTTTGGACAGGGTTTGATGCATATTACGTGCTTCTCTGTGTGACTAGCAAGGGAGGAACTTGGCTTCCTTTAACTCTGTTCCATTTAAAATTATTTTACCTCTTCAAACACTTAAAGAATAACTCAATTCTCAGGTGTAATGATGCTTAGATAATATAAGTACCCATGCTGGATAAACACTACGGATGTCCACTGTACTAATGAAATCAGCAAGCTTCAGTAGTTTTCTGCTATATATAAGATGAAAACCTCCTCCTTGAGAAGTAACCTATGCAGAGTGTCCAATTATCTTTTGGCAAAGGTGTATTACCTTTCAAAATTTCATTTCACTGGCAATGCTACATAACGTGTTGCCTGACATTTTTTGTGAGCTCTATTGTAGAAGCAATTCCCATCTAGATCAGGTCCTAAATTTTAATAAATAGAAAACTATCATTTTTCCAGTGTATTAAATTGTCAATGCAAACAGTATTTTGGCAGCAAGTTATCACAGAGTTTCAAAACACTTTCTCTGCAATCCATGCTTAAATTTAAAGTGACTCGCAAGTAATGTTTCTTAGCTACATAGAAAAAAAAAGCTACAGATTTTCTTACTGTATGAAATATAGTACACTTGTGGGTTTGCAGATGGCCAATGAACATTTATAAATAAATTTAATATGCCATACCAAGAAAGTTTGAAACCTGACCACCTAATGTTAGGGTTCTGTATTGATATTTACATCTACAGACACTAAATACATCCTCTTGTACCAAACTGCTGAGCATGTGGAATTTGAATTGAAGAGAAATGAGTTGTAAGAGCTGAGCACTTTGAAAAAAACAAACTTAAAATATCTTTTTCATTAAGTAGGCACAACATATATTGCAGTACACTTGAATATGTATGAATGTAACTTTAAACAAATTTACTTTTAAATTTTTTGCTGACATTTTCTAACAAAAATATATGATTTGCATATTTAACATTCTTTAGATTAAGGCAAAAATCAGGAGATAACATTTACATTTAACTGTTTCTCAAATATTATTATTTCTAATGGACTCATACGTTATATTAGCAGGCAGTTATATTTTAAAGCTTAGTACAAATATCAACAAACTAATGTCTTGCAATTGATGCATGGGGAAGCAAATCTTTTGGGGCTTATATTCTTATGGAAATCATAGGATGAAACTGATGATTCATAGAAAAGAAAGGACAAGAAAATCCCAAAAAGATGGGTTATGTATATTTGGGTTTGTGAAAACTATTCCTCTGATTTAGTATTGAATCTCTGACTGAAGATGATGACACATAATATTTGGATCAAGGGTAGACGCTGATTAATTAAATTATATTTACTGAGGACGACAAGTAATTTCTGAAAAACTTCACATAAATGCATATACACTATCACCTGAGTACCCTGTTTGCACCTCCTCTACATATCCTCATGCATATAATTTTTCCTAGGCATATTCTTTTATGCCTATTTACATGAGGGTTAGTTTTTCATAAAAAACAGCTGTATCCCGCTTTGTGAAATCTGATCAGATGTACGAGGTGGCACTCTTCTCCAGGCCTGGCCAGTTAAGAGGGGAAGTTCAGCTAAGGACATGAGCTCAGTTGGATATGACAGATCATGAGAGAGTAGCACAGGATACTGACAACTAATGCAAGGGCTAAGAGCACAGCATGAAGAGCAAGGCAGAAGTGACAGTGACAAGACAAAGCCACAGCAGTTCTTGGGGGCTGTGCAATTAAGATGGAGAGGAAGTGCTGCCTAGGATTGCACTATTTGTGACAAAGTAGAGACTGAAAGAAGTAATTTGCATTTTTTTTCACACTGCAATTTGAATCCCACCTTATAGATATTTGCTTCCAGGGATCCAAGACAAGCTGGTATGATCTCTGGTGCCCTGTGACACAGACAAAAAGCAAGATTTCTAGTTGTCTGGCAGTTCCCTGTTGGGTTCCTCTTATCTTTCTTGTCTGTGTCTTCCATCACAATGTCTTTCAGACCATGATACACCATATGGAAGCTCAAAATCCATGGGATTCCTGGACATCAGACCTATTCAGCATTTGTCATGAATTACACCTTCATAGCATAGCCTCTGCTTTGCTGTTGATTTAAACATTTTTCCCTGGAGGAGAAAGATTAGATGACTTGTATTACGGAGGTAATGAAAGTGGATTTTCAGGACATTTTTACTGGCTTCCACAGAGAAGAAGCATAAACAGGGAGTTCAGGAATAGAACAGTAAGAAGTTGAGAATTGTGATGTAAGGGCCTGATTCTCTGCAGTGAGGTAAGTAGCACCCACAGCAGACTTAACTGAGAGAAGCTCTGCAGCCAGGTGATTGGGGAGTGGTAGTTTGGGAGTACTATGAACTCTGAATTGGAAACTTAGCTCATGTACCACCTTTAAAGACCACTCGACTTAGAGGCAGGTTTAAATAAGAGATTTTGAGTGGAAGACTAGGATCAAGGGAGAAGTTATTTTCAAGAACTCAGTCTATATAAATTCATGGGGCCAAATGGGCTACATCCATCAGTACTGAGAGAGCAGGAAGATGTCTTATCAAGTGTGCTTTCTATCTTCTTTGTAAGGTCATGGAGATGTGGACAGTGTCCCTAATGTTTGGAAAAAACAAAGGTTCTAACACCAAAAGTCCAGGGAACTATATGCAATTCAGCCTCACTTTTGACCCTGAGAAAATAATGGAGCAAATCCTCTGTCAGCACGTTTTTGAGCACAAGGAGGACAATAAGGTACCCAGGAACAGTTAATGTGGATTTATCAAGGGTAAATGGTGACTGACAATGATGCTGCCTTCTGTGATGATATCTGGGACTGATGGCTCTAGTGGTGTAGAAATGGGTTCAATTGCCAAGCAGGGGCAGCAAGAGCTAACAGTGCCCTCAAGGCCCTAACATATTCTTTCCCCCACTCAGTTCTATGCACCAAGGTGAAGTGCATTTGTCATTTATTTTCCCTTTGATTTCATTATAGTATTCTAATTTCTACTGCACATTCACTTCATCTTTTGTCTTGTTTCTGATACACGTGCCTAAACTTATAAAACCCTGTCAACATCTGTAAATAATGAATCAAAATCAAAAGTCACTCATCAATTAAATTTTAGTTCAAGAGGTAATAGAACCTATGAAGTTCCATTATGCTTCACTGCTACTAATGAAGAAAGAACATCTGTATTTGGATCTTTTCACTGAGAAGGCTTGATGAACTTTTGAAGGACAGATATCTTTAAAAATATTAATTCTCATTTATGTTCACACCACTGCTAACTAAATCTGATTGACCTTAAATGGAACAGGTTTTTACATTTGGTTTGTATCATGTTTTAACTGCCCCTCTGTACATATTGATTCTAGTTGCCAATAAACTGTTCTTCAGCTGAAGATGATGTGATGTTGACAAAAAGGCAGTATTGTATCTTAAGTGAAGGCAAAGAATGCAACACAGAACCTAAACGTTGTTTAAAAAGTAATTGTGTCCTTTTGGTCAAAGCAAAAAACCACACTGGAACAGGGTGTATGTTGCGTGCATGAAAACACATTTTGCCAGCTGGAACACTGAAAATGTTTACAGTATGTTCACAATATGATTTATTGGAGTTTACAGCTCTGGGATGGGTACATTCTCTAAGGTACTAGATTGCCTGGAGCCTACACATTTCTCCATGTTCTTAAATCACTTTCAAACTACTTTTAAAGTATATTAGCTATACTTGCTAAGCCTACTTGTTCTATGACAGCCAGAACCACAAGCACAATCTGTGGAATCTAGGTGAACAGATGGATTTAAAAAAAAATATAGTGAAAGAAAGAATTTAAAAAAAAAAAAAAAAAAAGAGAAAAGAAAGCAAGCTTGCCTATGTGAATTCACTCCAAATAAATGACCAATGACTTGTAGATATGACTTCCTTAAACAACGTGAGTGGGGAGCAATTATAAAGACCATTTTACAGCATTTACATCTTTTGCAGCACTTAAATTCTACCACATTTTAAAACAGTATTGAGGTCATGGTTACCAAGGAGGGGTTAAACAGACATGATCTTGAAACTAGAATTATTATTTGGGCAAAATGGTGCACCAGTGCAAACAGGCATTTCTGAAAATAAGCTTTTGAAATGTTTTTCTGATAAATGAAATATCGCAGTAATCTCTAGCACACTTTCTTCATAGATGTGTTTGTATATGGCAACTAAGCTTTCCTTTAAAAGTTAGAAACTGTTTTCTGCCCATTCTTCAATGAAAAGTTTCTTCACTTAGAGACACATTTTCATGGTGCATTTATGCATCACCATTTTTCAACACTCTCTTTAAACAAGGATACAGAAAAACAAAATGTCCCCATTCCAAGAATGCATGTGTGGTGGTCATCAGTAGGTCGATATATCCCTACTCATAAAGTTAACTTCTCCATTTTTTAAAATATCACATTAACACACAAAGTCTTTACCATTCTGTATTCAGGTTTGTTTTTTATAATCTCTACATTTTTTTCAGAATCACTCCACACACAGGTATTGTAATATGACTCTGTACTTTATTCCCAGGATGCATTATAATAAGGTTTCTTACAGAATAAAACCCATCAGAAACATGCCCTTTGCACAGACACTAAGACTGTTCACAAAGTAACTGTGCAAATCAGATGGAAACCTCCTTGTCACAAGTGACAAATGTCACAAAAGATAAGGTAAGGAAAGAAATGCATGGCCCCTCAGATGATTCCAAATAGAATAAAAAAGTATCATATAATTGTGATTTACTTGTACTAGCGTACACCAAACTTGTTGTAGTCCATCCTGCTGTACCAGACTCTAACAATTCATAGTTACATTACTATTACATTAATGTAACATTTTACCCTGCAGATGGGCTACAGAGCCGTAAACTCAATAAACTGCATCAACCAGTTTTCCAAATCCTTCTAAGAAAACAAATTCTCCACATAAGTCATTCATTGAGTAGGTATGACTTGCATTCAATCTTTCTAGATTTGTAATTGTAATATCGCTGTACAGAGTAAATGCCGTCTAAGTGCATCACTCATAAAATAATCCAGACACGTTTTTTTGAGTGTGTTTTCCGCATTATGTCCCATTTCACTAACTTTCATGGCACATATAAATCTTCCCAGTGACAGCTTTCATGTTTGTTTCCAGATCACGGATTAAAAATATTAAATTACGCTAGTTCAGATCCAGTGGAAAAATATTTGAAATATACTTATTTGATTATTGCATACTTGAGCTAACATTTGCAGAGATTTCAGAATTACCCCAGGTCTTGATTAATTTAGTAATGACCAACGAATTCTCTAGTCATTAGCATTAACAAAAGATATCCTAGTTCCACTGCAAGAAAATGTCACATTCCGCTTTTTGCCATAAGTGAAGTATGACCCATTCTTACACAAATCACTATGAACCTTACTATAATATTTATCATAGAAACTTAGAAAGGTTTGTTTTGGAAGGGACCTTAAAGATCATTTGGTCCCATCCCCCCTGCTGTGAACAGGGACACCTTTCACTAGATCAGCTTGCCCAAAACCCTATCCAACCCGGCCTTGAACACTTCCAGGGGCGGGGCATCCACAACTTCTCTGAGCAACCTGTTCCAGTGCCTCACCACCTTGACAGTAAAGAATTTTTCATAACATCTAATGTCAATCTATCCTTTTTCAGTTTGAAGCAATTACCCCCTGTCCTCTCACTACATGCACTTGTAAAATGTCCCTCCGCACCTTTCTTTTAGGCTTCCTTCAGGTAGTGGAAGGCTGCTAGAAGGTCTTCCTAGAGCCTTCTTGTCCTCAGGCAGAACAGCCTCACATCTCACAACCCATTTTCATGAGACAAGTGCTCCAGTCCCCTGATCATCCTTGCCACTCCCCTTTGGACTTGCTCCTGCAGGTCCATGCCCTTGAGTTGGGTTACCCAGAGTTGAATATAGAACTCCAAGTGGGGTTTCATGAGCAGAGTAGAGGGGCAAATTCATCTCCCTCGACCTGCTGGCCATGCGTCTTTTGTTGCAACCCAGGACAGAGTTGGCTTTCCAGTCTGCAAGCCCACATTGATGGCTCATGTCCAGCTTTTGTCCACCAGAAACCCCAAGTCCACCTCATCTTGGCTGCTCTCAATCTCTGCCCGGTCTTTGTTTGTGCTTGGGATTGCCCTGATCTGAGTGCAGGACCCTAGTTACAGCAATCCCAACTACTTTATGCGTGTTCACAGTTTGTAGTAGTCTACACTTAGTAATGCACAACAATACTGAAACAATGAGTAGCAAAAAAATTTAAGTTTTACACACTGTTCATTATTATGTTATTTTTACTTGCTACTTTTTAAGTTTTTATACTCTACTTATTATTTTCATACACCACTCATTATTCTACCACTTTGCCATAAAAAGTAGTCTTTAGCTATGCAAGTAATCTGTGTCTAGGCCATCATGGTATCTGACTTCTTAAAGATCACCAGTATCTTTGTTTGCTCCTCTCCTTCCCTGTTGTCTGAGGAGCTGAGGTTATATCACAGTAGCTTGAAAAACAATTATAAATAGAGAGTTAGAGAATTAAGTCTTTCATTATTTCTCATTATTTATATTTGCTCTAGAAAAAATGGTAATTGTGATCTAAGTAACTGTGTACTAGGGTATTACATTTAAGTGCTGTGAGCCAACATACCTAGGTAACTGAAAGATAAAGCATATTTCTAACAAATTTTTAAAAATTGTTTCACTTTTACTTCCTGCGTCCAGTTTTATTTCTTAGAACTGTGTCATAATTATGCATCTATACAGATATTTTTATTTAAGGTTAAAAGGTCATGTCAAAAATGCTATGATAACCAATTCAGTATTTAGCATCCATGTGGTGCTAAGAAAATTGAATATTTAATTCTTGTTTTTAGAAAATAAATTCCTAATCTTACAAAAGAAACATGCATTTTATATTACTATAATATATTAATTCCTATTTTTTAGTTCTTAAGGCAAGTGGTTGTAGCATGAATAGTATTTCAGATTCTAGTAATTCCCGTACATATTTACCTATTCATCTGTCAGCTACAGTAAATCAAACAGGCTGATATTTTTCTCAAGGAGAGATTTGATGTGATATTCAACTTATGACCCTACAGGATACCAAGACTGATTAAATCTTCATATACTTCCCACATTCTGTTTTTCTCCAAAGGCAACCACCTTTTCTCTGAAGGCAGTATAGCCCTGGGCTGGCATTATAGAGTAGAATGAGAAAGTTACCTTCGGAAACATGGATAACAGAGTGACAGTACCTGTCGTTTACACATTTGTTTTGGATTTTTGTATTTCAGTGCCAGGTGATACCTTTAGGCATAAAAATCAGGTGAAGCATAAGGGATTTGTTACCACTTGATATGCATTATCACTGAAACTCGAGGTACTTTCATTGAAGAGCAATGAACCTGGATTTAATTTTAGGAAAGAAGTAGCTAATAATTGATACAGTTGAAGCACACATAGCCGTCTTAGCAACTTGATTTTTCAAGTGTATATAGAATCATGGAATAATAAAATCATTAATGCTGGAAAAGACCTTTAAGATCATCAAGTCCAACCATCAACCTAGTACCACCACAATGTTCACCACTAAACCATGTCCCTAAGTCCCATATCCAACTCCAGGGATGGTGACTCAACTACTTCCATGGACAGCCTGTTCCATTGCTCAACAACCCTTGCCACAAAGAATTTTTTTTTTTAATATCCAGTCTAAATCTCCCCTTGCACAACTTGAGGCCATTTTCTCTTGTCACTTCTTACCTTGGAGAAGAAACTGACACTCACCTTATTACAGTCTTCTTTCAGGTAGTTGTAGAAGTGACAAAGTTTGCCTTGAGCCTCCTTTTCCCCAGCTAAACAGCCCCAGATCGCTCAGCTGCCTCTTATCAGCCTTGTGCTTCAGACTCTTCACCAGCTTTGTTGCCCCTCTCTACACAGCCTCCAGGACTTTGATGTCTTTCTTGGAGTGAGAGGCCCACAGCTGGACACAGGACTTGAGGCATGGCCTAATAACAGGTCCTTTAGTTACAGGACAAGGCGTAAAGGTTTTAAACTAAAATACTATTGATTCATACCAGATAAAAGGAAGGGGTTTTTTTTCACAGTGAAGGTTGTGCAACGTTTGAACAGGTTGTCCAGAGAGGTTGTAGATGCCTCATCCCTGGAAATGTTCAGGTTGGATGGGGCTTTAGCTAACCTAAAAACTAAACCTTCAACCTGATCAAGTTGAAGACACTTTTTCAATCAGAGAGGTTGGAACTAGGTCTTTGAAGGTTCCTTTCAACCCAAATCATACTATGAATCTAGGATTCTATAATATATGTTGTTTTGATAGAAAACACTTTGTTATTTAATAAAGTTCAGCTCTCTTTATAGTTATTTTATTTTATCTTTGAACTAAGAAAAGAAGAAGAGCACTTTATTTGAACAAAGAAATATGCCTATAAAATACTATTTCAGGATGGCTTTATAAAATCCTTACATTTTAATCTTTTTGACAGCCTCTTAAAATAATCTGGTTATTGGTAGGGTATAATTATATCAGTCTTCCATCAATTTTCACTTATGCTGCTGCAGTTCACCAGAATTAAATGGATTATATGTGATCATTAAGAACTACTAAATTTAATGTCATATTGGGAGGTAAATTACCTTAGTCATATTCTAAACCCTGAGATCTTTAGAAATTTTGCAACTATAAAACTATTCAAAGTATTCAAAGCATTGGTGATAGCTCAGTGTTTTCACCTGTAAATATTACTGGCTCATTTTAATTTGGTTTGTACTTCAAAACTGCCTTTGAACATTTCCAGACTCTTGCTCTTTTAAGTTGTTTTAATGCTGTCTTACTAATCCCACTTATCTTTTCTTTCTTTCTTTTTTTTTTTTTTCCCTTTTCCTAGCTGCTTTGAACTTGATTCAATGAGAAAATTGAAAAGATATGTCATAGGGGAAGATGTTGCAGTCCTTTTCTTCAGTATTTTCAGATAAAATGTACTAATCTCTGTTAGTTAGAATGGTCTTCTCATTGCAGAAGACGTTGTCATCTGAGTTCAGCAGAAATTGTATTTCTTTATGAAATAGATGACATTTTATATTCCTGCTTTACAACAAAAGTGGATCTTTGGCTGGGAAAAACATCTCAGGTTCTCTTGATTTTACACTTTTGTTAGATTAAAGTTATCACAGTTGTGGTCACACTTCATGATTTTGCAAGCATACATTATTAGGGACTTAAACTTTGTCTTTTTACAGACATTCTGTTACAAAAGTTTAATCAATTAGAACTTTTATATGAATTTTGGTGCAAGTTCCACTAGCTTTGTAAAATCCTTTAACCTACATATGGGAATTCAATGAGTAGAAAGAGTGGAAAAATGTAAAATCAGAAATCTAAAAACAGGCTTAAATTTAAATTCAAACAAGCTATTGAGAGTAAATAATATGTTATTTTTTGGAGAGAAAGCTGGCAGCATTTTTTAGGTTAGTATTCTAAAAGCCTCTCTTTATTACCTGCATTTTCTTCTTTGACTTGCATTCTTGTATAACTAAGATTCAGAAGCACAATTTAGCCCTATGAATTGGATGATAATATCATATCTCAGTTCTTTGCTGATAGGAACCATTTTCCTTTTGTATTTGGCTTTATCGCTCTTTCTAATTTACTAATATAGAAGTATTATTTCCTTAAATTAAGTTGGAGAGACAGTTATATTAATAGGGTATATAATATTTGAAAAACAGTTGTTGATACATTATTCTAGTATTCTGATATTAGAAAAATTGAACAACTTTGGATTAGTTCTTTACTCATTGGGTCTTAATGTTAGCAGGGTTTTCAGGCTGTTTTCCAATAGTCTCTCATGCACATACTGAAAAAATGCCTTTGATGAAGTGTAATGAATTCTCTTCTGGATATTAAATAAGTTCAGTGACTTTAATTATTGATTTTAGAGCATATAATTCAATATAATATGCTTAGAGTTAGTCAGCTAATTGATATTAGCTGGAAATGGTGAAATAAATGATGAAATACTGTGTAGACATAAAAAGGGACATGGATTTAATGCTTTTGAAAAAAAGAAGGGAAGAATTATTTGCTAATTACAAGCCAAACAAGATGTAAAAGAATGCTTCCGAAGTATTCCTTCATTATACTATATATTTCATTACTTTTAATATAAATGCAACCTGTATTTTAGTTTAAAAACCAAACTGAGAGTGTCTTGTCCCTTTGTGATTTTGAATTGCAGTGAAAAAATGAAAAGGATATAGAGGTACTGAAAGAGTGCACAGTAATTGGACAAACCTAGGAAGACTGTCTGGTAGTGGAAGTTTGTATATGCTTCTCACACAGTTGTTTGGTGAGAAGTTGAAAGTTTTTTAGTTTAATATCCTGCATGAGATCACAGTCAATGCTATTTTTAAGATCTTGTTCCAAAGCTGCACAGAAAGAGAAGCCACCATTGTTTTGAGGTAAAGGGGGAGAAAAAATATTCAGAAATGGAAGTACTCCTGATTATATGGACTCTACATGTTGCTACTCATAAACCACACCTAGTTTTTAGAACAAGACAAGTGCATGTATGGGAAGGCATCTACAGACTCACAGTGATGTCATATGACTTCAATTTGAGTTACATCACCTTGTGAACCCTTGTCGTGATTTTTTTAAATAATTCTGCTATTGATTATAATCCATTAAACACACTGTGGTTACTCCCAGTGGCTATTTGTTTACTATATATTTTATTTACAATTTATAGCCTTTATGCTTCAGTCCAAGAGAGAATTTTTAATTTGAACGAATCTGTTTCCCATCAGCACTGTTAATCCTTAAATCTGGACATGGGTGCCATTTACAGCCCTCCAAAATCCTTAACGTTACCTGAGGAACAGAGATCTGGAATAGGTCTTTCTTCAGCAGGCTCAGCACCAGTATGAAAGCTGTAGCTGTAGCCTAAAACTAGGCTCCTTTAGAACACATTTCCCTCTGGACAAGCCCTACTGCTGAAAATGTAGCTAGTATTCTTTCATATTCACCCAGGATACAAGGGATTTCTCAACCTTGCCAACGCTTTTCTTCAATTTTGCAAGTTGTTAAGTGACTTCTCAGGTTGCAAACTTCCTGTAATAGTTAAAATAATATATACAAGGCAAACAGAAATTTAGAAATTTAGGCAGATAGAAATTTGTAGCAGTGCATCAGATAGCAGTTCTCCAGAGGAGTTTAATAAACACATCTCCCCTGATTGCTAGGATACTTTTACAGTACTGAACAGGAAGGAGTAGCACTACTCCTCAAAAAGTTACTATTTGTGAAAATTCCAGTGTACACACTGTGATTTGAAATCACTTTTCCTCCAAATTTTGCCTACAGATTTGCTAGTAATCACCATCTTTTTCTGCATAGTCTCTGAACTTCAGAAATCATCAACAATCTGTTAGCATGGCAATTAATTGATTTATGTAAGACCAAAATCAGTGGGTGACGAAAAGCTGTTGCTTGTAGGTGGAATTATCCTATAGATTTTATTCTAGCAAAATCTTCTACAAACTTTTAGTGTATCTCCACATGGCATTGCACTGTCATTTCAGAAAGCTGACTTGGAACATTAGAGGCCAAGGCTGTGACCGATGATAACATCCCTTCATGAGCAAACCATCAGTGAACTATTAATGATACAACTGTCCACACCAATGTCAAAACTGAACATTAGAGGTGGAATTTTAGCTTTGTGCTTGATTTTTTTATCTTTTGTTGAAGGTTTGCTGAGGTTCAGAAATGTTCATACTTTCAATTTTTCTGCATGAGTTGAGCTTCTGTATGTTCATAGACAAAAACTCTAAGGGTCTGACACTTATGCAGTTACTTCAAAATTGTTTAATGATGCAGAGTGGAACTACTGGCAATAAGAACAGCTTGTTTATTTATTCATAACAGAATTATTCTCATGCTTTGAAATTGGGTATATTGCACTTTTCTGTGATAGCTTACTGTTTACTCTAGCAAATGTCTGGTTTGTTTCTTCTACTTTGAAAATGTACTGAAATGTTTTCTGAAATTAATATCTCATTAGAACCTTGGCAGGTAAAAAAAGTGAAGTGTTGCTACAGTTCTGTTCTAATAGCATAATGCAAAGTATTGCAATAGGTAAAAAAAAAATTGGTCAGTTTAATCCACCGGTATTTGGCAGATTTTGAAATGTTCTAATTATCTTGCCCATATGTTTAAATATTTCTTGGCTTTAAGCCAGAACAAAATACATTGTAGCTGAAATACTGCTAAGTAGAATGAACTGAATATCCTTCATGGAAAACTTGAGCCAATGACAGTGAAAATTTAAATTCCATCTCTGTCAACTGATAGTCCATCAAAATTATTTAGGGATAGAGTCTGTCTATGTCTGTGTGGAACTGGTGCATATATAGAAATAAACAAACAAATAAACAAACAAACAAATAAAAATGACTGCATTTTCCTTACTACTGAAGAAATCAATATTAAGACTAGAAGGGTTGGCTGTTCCTAAGATGAGGAATACTCTTATGCTAGTAATTGTACATAAATTTCTCCATAGCTATAGTTAAATCCAAATAGGAAAATGTAGGCAAACAATTTGATTTTTGTTATAGAAGGGAAGGAAATCTGCTGCATTCTCAGTATGCAGAAGCATAAAGACATCTAAATTAACACATGAATATTCAGGAATATTTTAGAAGCAGAATGTTGTTTAACCCAACATACAAAAAAAAAGAATTACAACTCAGTTATGAAATACAATGTCTATATTTGTAAGAAACTTTTTTTGCAGCTATTTCTTTCATATTTGTGCTTTGTTATTACAATGTATATCAATTTTATTGAAATACAAAAAGATTTTTTCGGAAACAACATAAAGTCAAAAGCAGTATTGTTTCTTTTGTTTGAAATGGTACTAACTAGACCTCATGAGGATTGGGATTTTTTAGATTGGGTTACTGTTGCACTTTTTCCTCCAGCAATGCCCATTACTGCAAGAATGAGATTTTTAATTCAACAAACACTGTGTAAAAAGTGAACAGCATAGTGCTACTTCGACCTTTTCAGTGTTCTTTTTTTAATGGCTGCTCATGTACCCTGCTACCACGGCTATTACAACCTCTGAGGATAAAAGAGAAGATGGCCAACAAATCAAAACACATTACATCTGAAAAGATATAGTATATATGAAGTTTTTATGGAGTATTCATCTTCTAAATGTTCATTTTAAAGAAAATGGAAAATTTAACAAACACTTACTAAAAAGGCTGTTCAGGTTTTTCCTGGCTTCTTGCAAATAATTTGCAAATTAGGACATACATTCTTGCTAGGAACATGTTCATTATAATGAAAACATTAACAAGATGCATTTGAAGAAGAAATGTGTACAGCAAAGATGCATAATTAAACGCTGAAGATTACAAAACACAAAATGACAAAGTGAACCTCAAAAGCTTGGGGTGATGATTGAAATTGCATGGTCTTTCTGATGGCTTGAAATACAATTAAATTACATGGTATTTATAACATTATGTTACTATAACGTAAGGGGGAATGTTTCATAACTATGTATTGTATTTTAAAAGTCCTTGGTTTTTTTGGCTTTTTTAAAATTAATTGATTAGTAATAGCATAAGGAGGATCGTTGAGAATGAGTTTCATTTCATCTTAAGGTAGACATTCAAAATAAATAAGATTAACTACATTTTGAAAGTGCCTGCTTTTATTCATTGACTGATGAAATATTTCATATTGTTAGCTTAGATTTAGATTTCAACATCTCTGGCATTAAACTTGGGCCTGAAACACTAGGTATGATGAATCCTAATTTTTTTATGTCAAAGTTTAGACAATTAGAACATAGTTCATCAAGCCTAGCTGTATTTTCATTCATACACCTTGCTATAAGAAAAATTAGGTTTGTTTTCCCTATATCTTTCCCTTGAGGTGTATTTCAGAACCTCACTGCTCTAATGGATATGAGACATTCTTCTTGTGTCCTGCCTATATTTTTTTATTGAGCAAATTTTCTCAATAAATTCTTTTATCAGTACCGTCTTTTCTCAAATTAAATATCGACACATTAAAAGCCTTTGTTCAGGTCAGCAGTCTTTGGTCTTTCTGCTTCTAACAACTGTACATACTCTGAAGAGTCTTTGCATTGTACTTCAGGTGCAATTTGAAAAAGCCTTTCAACAATGTTTATGTCTTAGAGCATTAGCTTAATAATTTTCTTTTTTCAATGTAGGTTCTTCTGAATGTTTTTTATCTACACTGTTCTAGAAAGTACCACTGTCACATTTCAAAATAGCCTGAAATTAAATTCACCATATTTCACACAAGTTTCTCTCAAAACCTTTTCTGATTTTGCAACATCCTAGGCAGCTGGCACTTCTGATAAATCACACCATCCATGGATGAGTGAAGAGATCTTCCTGAGTGGAGCACTCACAAATGTACAGAAACGTACAGAGAAGAAAATCTGATAGAAATAATTTTATTGTGTCTAACATATGAGTATTTCCTATTTAATGAAAATTCCATGATTAGATGCCTTTGATCATCATATCATTGACAGACATCTCATTTTAAATCCTGTCAGCCATGATGCATGTCTATCATGGAGCAAAGACTCCAACAAGATATCAGGTAGTTTTAGGCTCTTACCATATATCTAGCAAAATTTTAACTGTTGAGTGTAGAAGTTTGTTTTCTACAAAGTTCTCTTCTGGAAGTTGCAAAGATTGTCTTTTTGAGCACTATGAAATGAACTGAAATTGTTAGACTTCCAGGAAAAAAAAAATCTGCGCCTATCTACTTCTCTTGACATGGACTTGTAATTTAGTCCTAACTGCTGTTTTTAAACAACACTGGAGTCACATGAACTTTACACATCAAAGGCTCTTAAGGTCATCTGCAATATTTACTTTGTACTAAGACCACGTTTCCTCATGGGAATTTAGACTTCTCTTGGTTAAATGCATTGGCCTGCCTTTAGAACTACCGCCAAAATAATCCATGATTTATCTTTTTTCAAGTGTTTCTGGCAGCCTTACCTGAGTCCTGTGATAATTTGGAAAGAAACATTTAAATTATCAACAAACCATGAAAAGATCATACATGTTCTCCTAAAAACTTCATCTGGAATCAGGGGTAACGTTGTAAAAATACAGTCTTCATGTAAAATATTTCAAGTGTTATATGCACGAAAAGTACATACGCGTATTATTGTATCTATCAAAGAGCTAAAAATACACAGCAGTTGACAAAAAAACATCCCCTTAGAAAACCACCTCATGTGTAAGGGGAAAAAAAATAATGAGTTTATTCTGAATGTAGGCCATGAAGTATTTAAAATAAAATAAAATTTAAAAAATTAAAGTAAAATAGCATCTCGTGAAGTATGGTACAACACAATGCAATAAGGTTCTCAGCTACTGGAGTTTCAGCTTTCACCTCAATATGAATGTTACTTTCAGTTTTTACAATGTGATGAAATTTCAAAAAACTTTAACATGTTAATTAGTCTCCTGAAGAGCTATAATTGGTTAATAACTGCAGTAGCCTCAAAAAGACATAAAGTTCTCTGATATAATTACAAAAGATGGAGAAGATAAAATGAAAAAAAAAATCAGCCAGAAAACAATGCTTAAGTTTGGCCTTCACTTTAAAGTAAGTATGCAGGAAAAAAAATTAATGTAGCAAAATACAACATTAAAAAAGTATTCTAAAACTATGTTATGCACGAGCTGCTTAGTCTGCATCCAGACTGGACAGCTACACTTTTAATGGAATATAAGGTCAGTTAACTTTTTTATTCATTAACAAGTAGAAATTCAGCTTTCTTGTTTCTCTCCTTCATCTTATCTGAATGTAAAACAGATCAAAGCTCTCTTAAAAGCTCAGTGCAGTTTCCTGAAAAGAAAGGCAAAAAGACCCATCTGCCCAAGTCCCTGTTTTCCTTCTGAAATCCATTGGCAATTACTCATATCAGAGGTTCTTTGAGTCAGGCTTCAGACGAGGATTTGATTTTTGAAATTTACCTCACTACAATACTCTATGTCAAAGTCACTCACAGATGGTGCAGTAATGCTTTTATACTCCCATAGTGTAAACTTAGGGGCAAAATTGGCCTTAAAGAAAAGCCATGGACTTCCATTTGAAACTTACTAGAACTGAAATTCATTGCCAGCTCCATTTAGTTCTTTAAATCAGGTCCATAATTAAGGTCAAAGTCATGTCAACATGTATTTTCAGGGACCACCAGTTATTTACCCCCCTGCCAGCCGGTGGTTACAATATAGATTTCTGCTATTCAGAATTACTGCATTAGGGGCCATCATATATCTATTGACTTTATGTTTAATTGGAGGAACTGAAGGCTATTACACTTATTAAAGTGCAGTGGAAGAAATAAAGGCAGTTTGACTAGTCTTTCACAGAACTTACGCCTGTGCTATTTCATCACCACTTATAAAATATATCCTTAGAATGTAAAGTGACTCTGGGGTGGATTATAGCTGTTATTAACAGCCTTCACAAATTACATTCAAGCAGTAAATAGGAGGGACATTTTCCTCTTACATGTTCGGTATATTTGGCTTTGTTCTTTACATTTATTCTTTAGCTATCTAGATTTAGAATCATGTTTTAGATTGCTCAGGACCACAGAACAGGGGTAGCCCATGTCCAGTGTTCTATGAAGCTAGAGAAATAAACCCCACCTATTAAGTTTGATTAAACACGGAAGCTTTAATACCTTCTTTAAAATAATTTAGATAAATATTTTACCTAATAAGTAATTAAAAATATTTTTCAGACAAAATAGCTTTTTGAATAATCAAATACTGAATGACACCAAATTTTCAGCATTTGAAATTATGGTTGATATTGTGCCTACTAACTCTAAAAAGCTCAGCGAATGTGTTATAGGTAGCAGTGTAGTTAGCTAATATATATTAAAATGACAGCATAAGTTTGCCTGTGATCACCATAATTGAGATAACTCTGAATGTTTTATTTCCTAGGCTGGATATTAGCCTGTTTTGTCTTTTGCAATTACAATTCAAGAATGAGAAGCTTAAGTATGACAATAAAACCAAGGGATTTATTTTATTATATTTTTATGCATGTCTGAAAGGAAATAGTGGAAACTTGGTCTATTTCTTGATGTATGATATGTAAAGATTATTCATTTAGAATAGGGAAATAATTGAATGCATTTCATTCACTTTTTTTTCTGGAATTGTATGGTAAAAAAAAAATATACATAGCTTTTTATCCTGCAGCAGGTAAGTGATTATGTTTGGGCATTTTCTTCTGCACACTCAAGGGGAAAACACACAAGCTGAATTCCAGGATATCTTCATGATTTCTTTAATATGATTTCTTTGATAGTAGCTTTCAATTAGCTTGCCATATGTTCATGTATGTTTACAAGAGTAAACGTAATCTTTATGTTTTTCCACTGTTACATACACTTGGTAACTACTTAAATTTTAATTTGATTGTGGTCTCACATAAGTGGGGTTAAGTTAATGACAATGCATCAAAATAAGCCATCAAAGGATGGCATGTTTTATGACATCTGTCTCCTTTTCTGCATAAAAGAAGGTATGCTCTCAAGTAGATTGCAATATTATCGCTTACACCTAATTTAGAAATTATGCTTTTTATCATTGGTACACCATAAACCTTGTGATAAACCCAGATGATATGACTTTCAGAACTGTATTTCTTTTAATATGCAGAAAGAAGAGAGAGCTTGAAAATGATACATGAAATCAAAGTTAGACCTTAACATATTCAGAAACCTTCCTTCTCCCTTCCTTCCCCATGCCACTTCACAAAGGTCTTCACGAGCACGCCTGATCTTAAGGGACAGGTTCAGGACAGAAATTATTATTTTTTGAATATTAATTTTTTACTGACTGTTAAGCAAAGATAAGAGTATAACAGAGAGGGTATTAGTACCCACTGTCCTGGGTGAGTGACTTACTGTCATGGATGCACTTCGTCAGCCTAGCAAAAAAAATCTAGAGATTCTTGAATTCCATGTTTTGAAGTGTCTATTACCCCAGAATGGCAGAAAGGTTGACACTGGAAGGGACCTCCAGAGGCTATCTGATCCAACCGCCAACATGCCAAAACACTTCTCATTATAACATTTCAGCAATAATACACATATTAATCTAGGTTTAGGTTCAGCTTCAAATGTTGTGTTTTTCCACATGAATTAAGATTATTTTATCTGTAAATCTATGCCCTCAAAGAGTTTAGATTTACTTCTGCATAACAATAGTTTAAATTCTTCAAACTTCCAACTGCTTTGGAAAAAAAAATATTTTATGCTTTTTATTAATTTCAACTACTAATTTATTAATCTATAATTGAAATGAATAAATTATCAGTAGAAACTAATGAAAAATGATACATTATCTCCAGGATTTTAAAAATAGCTCTGAGAATTTAAATATTCTATAACTCTATGTAATACTATGGAATGCTTTTAAAAGCCTGTCCTGTTCTGTTAAATTGTGTGTCTAATTTTTAAAAGAAATTACTCAGATCGGTAAATATATTTCCAATAAAGGCCTCTTCAAGTCAAAGCTCAAAGGAGAAAGTATCTGATTCTCCAGAACAATCATAATCTTTGTGTTTACTGTATTAGTGGTTGGTGGCTAACTCAGGTGTCTGAAAGAAGTTTTCCAAAATTCACCATCCATTTTTCCTTTGTTGCAGAATGAAGATTAGCTGCTACCAAAGTTGTGCAGAGAATTTACTTATTATTATTTCTGTTATTATTATTGTTATAATTTATTATTATTTCTATTATTATTTCCATTGTTAGGGTGTTTTATCCCAAAATAGTATATAGTAAATAGAAGGAATATCTCCTTTTATGTAATAGAAGGAGAGGACAGTTACCTCATGTAGCATTGATATGATCTGTAGTTCAATAAAGTTTCTGAGTGGATCATAAAATTGGATCATGTGCATTGTAAGAATTAAGATAGACTTGAGTTAAAATAGCTGAAATTCCCACCTTGTTTTAAAAGGTAAGGTTGAAAGGACTGAATACCTTCCTGTGATTAACTTGAAACTGGAAAAGAAGAAAAAAATAATGTTTATAAAGGTTGTATCATATACTGGATTAGTAATTTTCAGATGGGGTTTCTTATTCAATACTCCTAGAAAAATAAGATCTTTTCTTGATATGTCCAGTTTGTATCTCCCTGAAATAATATCTTTAACTGCATAATAAAGATATTTTTAAGATCTTAGTATCTTCCTGCTAAAACTGAGAGTGAATTTGAGAGGATACAATGTTTTATTTGAAAACCTATTTTTAAAAAGTATCTCCAAAATCTGCTCCCTTTAAAAAACACACAATAATATGAAAATATCAACATTATTATTATTATTATTATTACAATAAATTGAATTAACATCCAAAACCAGTAATAAATTGTAGGCCTCTTGGTTTAAATGGGATAAATATCAGTTTTGCAGACAATTAAAAACCTTACTTGTATACAAAATAGCAAACTAGTTGTGTCCATCTCTCATTGCTTTTGTCCACTAGAATGCAATATAAACAGTAAGATCACTGTTTTTCTCTTTTGTGCTAATTGGGTCTTCTTGTTGCATCCATACTCTGTATGCCTTGGCATGAACAACTGGAATAGGAAGGAGGGCTAGCAGTTAGGCTGCTGAGGGCTCTCTCAAATCTATGCAAAAAGTTCCACCCACACCATCTAACTTCCCAGCACTGCCATGACTGCCATGACTGCAAAAATGAAAACTACAACCTCTCCATGCAAATATGATGACACTATCTGCCTAGGAGAAGAGGACTCATATGGTAGTAATTCCTGTGGTTTTGGCATTGGTTGCCTAAATCACAAAACCAGTCTTGGTTTTAAGAATTACTGTAGTTCAGATGCTCTGGAACTGAACATTTCTTATCAGTACTTCCCATTGGAAGGCAACAATACAATGCAAGTAAATGGGAAACTACCATTAGGAAAGAATAAAGCTTTTCATATTGACTACCAACATTTCTTTAGCCCAAATACGAGATACAATAAATGGCTTTGATGGAATTTACACTTCTTAAAGGTAGGCATAACTAATTGTTAGCTAAAGCATAACTATGACAAGTGTGAAGACAAATTACATTATTACACAAGCAAACCTGACATGGGATTTTGAACTGGCAATACCGTTTAAAGTATTTTTAGTTCGCATGCAACGATGTCCATTTGGTTTCCTTCAAAACTACACCATTTTTATGGTGTAGTAAATGAAAAAAATCTAATTAAATTCCTTCAGAAAAATGTTCTATTGATTTGTTTAAAGCTGTTAATAGGAACATAGTAACTGCCACACCTATGTCAGATCCAGAAATGTTAAGTTTAATGTGTCCTATATTTCTTGTAGGATTGCAAACTGAAGAACATTATATCTTGATTTCTGATGCCAGTCTGAATTAGTTTATTGATCTGTACTTCAGTTCATTTTAGAGCTCTATTTCTGTTTGGTCCCTGGAGGGTCAAATCTTTCCATCCAGAACTGAAAAATATTAATGTTAAAGAGCATTATGGTCTGTTTTACTACTCCAGTATGTATTTGGTATGTCCTACCTATATTCCGTATAAGAGGCAGTCACCTCTACAAAAAAAAAAAAGTATTAGTATGATTGTATAATAACAAAAACATTGAATTACATTCAGTTGAGAAATAATGTGATTCAAATACTGTTTTGAAATTCTTATAGAGTTACTTAGTGTAATTTAGCTTCAATGTTATATAGAATATGATATGAAGTATCTCCTTGATTAATGTTTCTTGGGGACATTATTTCTAAAGATGGTCAAAGTTTTAATGAATTAATTTGACCATCATTATGGGTAATGTGCTGGAGACACATTAATCTAAGTGATATCTTATAGCCTATGCAGAACTAATTCATCTGAATGGGAATTTGGCAAATTAATACGGGTTCCAATATGGAAAAGGAACTGATGCCCCGTTTTGAATCAAACAACGAATGCAGTCTGGCATATATTTTTCTGTTAAGGGTCTATGAATTTGGGGAGGTATATTCCTCACAGATAAATATAATTATGTCTCACAAGTGTACAGTTGTAAGGAAATGTAAGAGGCTATGAGTTTTAATGTGTAATAAATTATTCTTTTACTAGGACTGAAAAAAAAAATCTGCAGATTACAAAAGATAATCATGTCTCTAATTATGTAACAGTTTCCAAATCATAAATAATGCTGCATGTGTCATATTCAAATCAGAAAGCAATAACGGGATTTAGAAGTATCTCCTGAATTAATGGTCTAGCACAAAGTTCTGCTTCTATCCTTTCCAGCAGATTGAGATGTTTCACCCATTAGCTCACTAACAGTATGTTAGATTTCCCAAGCTCATAATCATCAGGGGCTTTCAGCTTGGAGGTTTCCGATGAAGTAGAGTTTGTGATGGACAGGAAAAGGACCTCTTACCAGATACTTCTACATTTTTCTGTATTTGCTTTTTCAATCGCCTGTGACACGTTTTAGCAAGCAACCAATGTGTGATTCTCCAAACCATGGAGAACTGTTGTCAGAGATATGTAGGAAAATCAGTCGGAGCTTCACAGATTCCTTAGACTTGAGTAAAATGACTGT
Source organism: Edolisoma coerulescens (assembly GCA_013397115.1). Classification (NCBI taxonomy): domain Eukaryota; kingdom Metazoa; phylum Chordata; class Aves; order Passeriformes; family Campephagidae; genus Edolisoma; species Edolisoma coerulescens. The sequence goes on along the minus strand of VWZW01005329.1, from coordinate 411,329 downwards.
CATGGTTTGACACTGGCCCAACGCCAGGCACCCACGAGAGCTGCTCGCTCACCCTCCCCTGCCACAACTGGGCAGAGGAGGGAAAAGAAAAAAAAAAAAAATGAATACTTCATGAGTGAGATAGGGAGTGGTAGAAACATTTCAAGGGCAAAACAGGCTCAGCTTAAGTTGCAAGGTGAATTTATTACTAACAGAATCAGAGTAGGATAATGAGAAGTAAAATAAGCCCTTAAAACACCTTCCCCCTCCCAACCCCTCCCTCCTTCCCACCAACAGCGCAGGGAGACAGGACATGGGGGTTTATTCACTTCATCACTGAGATTTTCTTCCACTGCTCCGGGAGAGGAGTCTTCCCCTGTGAGGCCGTGTGGTCCCTCCCACGGGACACAGTTCTCCATGAACTTCCCCAATGTGGGTCCACTCTCACGAGCAGCAGCCGTACTGCACCTGTNTCCCTCACATGTTCTCACCTCCTCCTCTTCTCTGAATAGAATCCAAAATCTTGTAACTTTGTTTTGATTTTCTTCTTAAATATGTCATCACAGAGGTGTTACCAACCTCCCTCACTGGCCCAGTTTTGGCCAGCAGCATGTCCATCTTCAGAGCCATCGGCCATTGGCTCTGCTGGCCATGGTGGGAAGCTTCTATCAGCTTCCTCACAGGAGCCATCTTTGTGGCCCCCCTGCTACCTAAAACCTGGCCATGCCAAACCAATACAAATGCCTACAGAACATTACTAACTATATACAATGGAAGCTGTTGTCTAAAAAGCTGCAAAAAATTATGAATGATTTTCAGTATAATCTAATTTGCTTTACTTTTGTATATGAAGCAAACTATAACACATATCTCTATTACAGAACATAACTGTATGGCAGGATTATCTTAGTAATGTTGGCTTAGTTTATATAAGTCAATATTCTAATAATAGAGATCCCAGAACATGTATAACAGGATCAAGATCCTATTAGGATTTTTAGACATATTTTTGCATGTTTGAGAGCCTGGGCAATCTGTGACAGCCATTGGAGTGAGTTGATCATTCATTTTCCAGCTTCTTGTTTTTCTTGTGCTCCATATATGGAGAATGAAATGGGAAATTAAAGTTCATTATGCCAAAAGAGTTAAAACTTCCTACTTCAAATAATTTTAAACGCCAATAACTTTGCTGACTCCATCAGAATCAATTGCCAGTTGTTTTTATTGGAGTCATTCTCCCGTATGAAGAATTGGCAGAAGGTTTAAAACCCATTTTCTGACAAAATTGTTAGAGCGCCATGAATGAGAAGGCGGACAGGATGCTCAAAGAAGAAGAAAGTAGAGGAACAGTGGACTTGCCAAATATCAGGAGCTTTCATGCTTCTGTTGCACTTTCCAATCCTGTGTTTACTATCTGCTGTAAAACCAGTGACAAGTGCTGCTGCTCTAAAATGGGGATTTTGCAATTTTTATGTCCAAACCCTGAGGGCACCTCCAACCTGACTGTGCTTGCAAAGTCCCTGTGGCTTCTCTCATCCTGCCCAAAGGCCAGGATCCCCTTTTGGCCCCCTGCAGCTCCCACCTCATCCCACCCATGGACCAGGACCCCAAGTCAGCCCCTGGGGCCTTCAGTGTCTCTCTTGACGATTCTGCAGCAGTGTGGATTCCCAGGTCCTCCGTGATCTCTAGATAATGCTTAGAAATTGTGACCCCTCTGAAAAGCTGACATGCGACACTATTAGTTTCAGGTGAGGTAAGCCTGTCTGTCTAGGCCAAAAGCTTTTCAGCAGACCATGAGATCTGTACAGCCAGACAACCAACTAAATGTTTAACATCTCAATCGGCAGCTTCTTTGGTGTGATGGCAGACGCTATGCTGAATGATAGCGGTTAGAGTTCTTTTATTTCAAGCTCACAAAAATTAAAATCTCTCTGTACAACTACATTCATTACTTCTATTAACTACTTGGCATTTGTGTTAGTCTCTTTAAAAATCTGTTTACTGCTCTCTTGAGCTTGCTTTTAAGTTAGCAAAAAGATGATGCTACATATGTTATGGTAGTTTAGCCATGCAAATAAAAAAATCCTTATTTCATTTACAGTAATATAATACTCTTCCATTAAAGTGCATATATTTTTCAAAAAATATTAATTTCCAAAAAAGTTCTTTACACTAGGAGTTTTACAGCGGATACAAAAGGTTTTTCCTGATCATTTGCCACAGTAATTCTGGCTTGAAGATCACAGAAGTAAGAATGTTTACAAACGGAATGAAATAATAATAATTTAAAAATAAATGTTAATAAATATCAAGAAAAGGGGGAAATTCTGCTTAGTAATTAATTATGATCAAGAGTAATAGTGTACCTTTGTAGATAGTTGTAGATAGTACCTTTGTATTTTAATCTCAGCATCACAGCTTTCATCTTTTTGAAACATACAACTATCATTGTCACTACATATAGTATTTACTTCTAAATTACACATCATTCAGGTAATAACCTTGGAAACAACATGGGGAAGACCAAACAGGTGTACATTGCCTCATCAAAGAAAAATCTTAATTGATTTTAAAAGCAAAGGGGGG
>VWZW01005329.1:328957-408747 GCA_013397115.1 Edolisoma coerulescens | reverse complement strand
GGGGGAATAGCTGATTCTGAAGTAATTATAGATATAGAATGAAGTACAATTATAGTGTTTTAATTTTGATAGTCTCAAACATTCAGTTTCTGGTCCCTGCAATTTTAATAACATTCTTTGAACAGAAGAAACTGAGGCTAGAGAAGCTTTCTAGAGGAAGAGAGGTTGAAGAACTAAGTGTCTCAGGAGCATGGAGACTGCAGCACAAACCAACAGCAGGCCACTCTTCAAGTACAACTAAGGGAAATAGTTTTCCCAAGAAACTTAGAGGCCACAGTGGAGTTTGTCTTCACAATAACAGCACTGAAATTTGCTAGACATGGAAAATGAAACTTCAAGAACACAATGAGGAGGGATATTTTTTTCACAAGCCCTTTTATTTCTGATGGTCTTATTCTGATCTTCAAAGTTTAAAAAAAGCATCATTGTACATTCTGATCAAATTAGTACTTTTTTAAGGTGCAGACAAATTTTATGGGCTCTGGGTGTCCTGTTCCAGAAACATCCATGATAATACATCTCAAAGCTCTGGCTACCAGGACTACATTACAACATGAAGAGTTACTGTTAATGCATCAAAAATATGTATTTGCTATGAATAAATGAGACAGAGACACTACTAAACTTTTAGTACTGTGACTTATGAAATATTTTTTTTTTAATTCTTGATTAAAGACAGTCTCTGCTCTTGGAGAGTATCTCACTTCAAAGTAAGTGTCTTCGCACGATGAAACAAACTAAAATAAGTTACTTGAAAACCAAATTGTACATCATCCCATAGGCTTTTTGTAAAACAGTTTCTTTGTAAACATTTATAAAAATTAGCATTTTAAAAAATTTTATTTAATAGTCATAAAAACATGTTAGCAAAATTATTAATCTTCTTAGAAAGTGAGACTATGCATTTTATTTTCACAAAAATTAAGAAATATACTAGTTCAAGAAAAATCTCTGTAAGAAGAGGTTAGAGGAAGTACTACAATATATGTATAATTCAATTATTGAGAACATATGAGAAAGTAAACAGATAAGTTACAAGTAATACTCTTTATATATTAAAATAACTAATTTTCTACTTGGATGGGACTAAATTAATTGTTTTGGAATGCATCCTTATCAGTTGTTCATACTCTGGAGCACATACCAACACAAACCACCAGAGAAATATTCTGTGTAATAAAACCTTCAGCAGCTGGATACTACTGTGATTGGAAGAGCATATAAAAATCTGTGTAATAGGCAATAGAGATGGAAAAAAGAACATGAGCAGGAATCCAATTAAGACAGTTTACAACAACCAAAAATTGCAAGGTTTTTTTAATAAAGTAGATGCAGGGAGAAGTTTAAAAAAGGGCTGCAGGTTGTAAACTGATATAATGTGAATTTTAGAACTTAGAGTGAACCATTATTTTAGCCCATGTAAATTAAACTTCCAAAGGTAAAAAATTTGCATGCTATCATCATGAAACTCTTAAAAGATTGGGAAGTCTCACAGAGTAGTGGGCATATTATCAAATCATCTTATGTAATACTTTAGTACCATTAGAAAGCAGAATCTAAGCTAATAACTGGCTTGTTTCCCTTCAAATCCCTGACCAATGAACCTTAACTAAAATGTTTAGCAATTAAAAGGAAACAATAATTTAAAGAACCATATGCTTTCTTTTTGTTAGGAATGAAAGTAGAGTTAAATTTAATGTTAACTTAGAATTCCATCAGTTAGGTACTTTTGTTCTAATAGGTTTGAACTGTAATTGTCAAATTTGTCAAAAAATGCTGGATAACACATCAGAACTTCTTCAGCAGAAACATGTATAAAAAGGGATTTTCCTTTGTGTTTGAAGTCTAATTTTATTCTGTCAGATTGTGATGTCAGCTTTCCCTGAGCACTGGTTGCCTAAAAGTCTATTTGATCATGCAGATTTAATGTAAGGATCAACATCCACTGAACTTTTCAGACCATAAACTACATCCTTTGCTCTCTACTCAAGTTAATTCATGATTTATTCAGAGTTTATAAGTGATATTACCTTCCTAAAATCATGTGAGGATCCTCATTTTTGCTCTTTTCCCACAGTAATTTTTTTTTAATATACATGTCTAAAGAGATATTTAAAATTTAGTCAAATTTGATGCATATGTTTTACTATGCATATGTTTCTACATTTCTATGCAGACATACAAATACTCATTTTAGATAATAGTTGTGTCTTGCTCTGGTGTTCATCTGATAATAATTTCAAGCTTTCCTTTACACACTACTGCTAAATATATTTTCCTCTAAGAGGCTAAACAACTGATGCTGTATAATCTGGCTGATCGTAAACTCATTCTTTTCAGTTCAGTGTTCCCTTTTTATAAATACTTTGAAACCTTGGAAGTATTTTCTGTCATGAACACAATAAAAGTGAATGACTTGTATATCAACTGCTTCTTCCAGTCCTTCTATTGTCAAATGGCCAAAATTAAATTTAAAAGTCATACGTTCAAGAGATTTACTGTTTAGGATAAAATGTCCATGTAGCAGCTTTTAAGCTCTTATTCCTCAGAGGTGAAAAATAAATATTCAGGTGGTGTGCACTGCCCAATAACCAAACTCTTATCCCGTGCTTGCAAACGGGTAGCAATTGCAGCCTGACCTGTTTGTCTCTAATCAGATAAGAGGGTCCTGTGAATATACAGCTCTCAGCAAAGAGCCAAACTTCTGAGACTGCAGATGATAGAGAGAGCAAATAAAATAGACTGTGTCTCCCCATTTAAGAAAGCAGGAATATCCAAAGGTGGGTTATTTGTTTGTGTTTTTTGTTTGGTTGGTTTTTTTTGTTTTGACCGTGGCTTTTTGTTTGTTCGGTTGTTCTTTTGTTTGTTGGTGCAATTTTTTTTGGTTTTGTTGGTTGGTTGGTTTAGTTTGGTCTTTGTTTGATTGGTTGGTTTTGGGGGGTGGTTTTTGGGTTTTGTGATTGTGGTTTTTCATTGTTATTATTATTGTTATTATTACAGACCACAGCCAGGGTGCGGCATCATAAGAGCTCCCTTAGATAATTTTTATGAGGTTGCCCTAGGTTGGGGAAACAATCTGCTGCAGAAACTGCATAAAACTTCATTGACACTGACATACATTGCTTTTCAGTAAGGTTGCACAGTGTGCAATGTAGGTTTTCTCCACAGATCTTAGGGCAGAGGAGTGGCGTTTCAAAACAGATAAAGTGTTCATTCTGTAGATTAGTACCAGGTGCTGAGGAAAAAGAGGGAAATTCCAAATACTTTTTTTATATTGAGACTTTTTTATAAAGATAATAATTGATGTCCTTTTCAAAGCATAACCTCTCCTTAGACAACTACAGCTTTATCATACTCCTGTATGTCTTGCTTGTTTGGATTCAAACAAAAATCAGACTTCCTGGTAGTGCACGTGCACAGCGTAATCAAAGAGATGACAGCACACATTTGCTTAGTCAGTTAATGAGAACTTAATACTACATTTGTATCTCCTCACAGCCTTCTGCGGGTGGCCTTGTTCTCTTTTGTTACAGCTTACCATTTACTCCTTCCAATCAGATACCTTATATAATGACTGGTTTATGGACAATCAGTGTTTTCACTAAAACTCATTTACATTGTCTTTATGAACATGAAGAAGCTTACAATCTGAGAACAGTGATTTGTTTTAATTTGATATTTTGCTCTGTCATATATATATATATTTTTTATTTCACCTCCTATTATGATATTTAGAACTACAAAGGAATAATATTGAGACACATATTTTTCTTCTACTGAAAACCCATGAAAATTTATCATAATATCTTTACTTTCTTGGCCAGCCTCTGTATTACTTGGTCATATGTGGAATGTGCTGGTCCCAGAAGTAAAAACCTGCACTAGTTCAGAAAAAAACTCAGTTTATGATGATTTCTTTAAGTTTGCTTTCACTCTTCCTAATTTTCAGCTAGTCTCATGTATGTTTCAGTTTATTATGGTCTTATTCTAATGATTTTGCTTAGCCGATGTAGTAATTTTTAAAAAGAAATAGGCTTAGGCTCATACAATTGTTTGTCATCTTCCATGTTGTATTTAACATTGGTTTTTATGTTGCTTTTTTACTCCTTATATTTAGAAAGGTACTTAAATAAGAAGGTTTCCTGAGGAAAAAATCCTAAATTTTTAGGTTTCTAACAATTGCTGTACAAGTTCACGGCTAATATCTTGAGTCTTAAAAGAAAATGGAAGGGAATTGGAGCAATGCTGGAAGTGTAATATTTCCTTATCTGCTTAGGAACAAACTAACAGCTAAAAAATTGAAGAACACATATGTATTTATATATATATATAAAATCTCTTGAGGCAGCTTGTTCCATATATTTAAAGCTGTTAAATAATACTATGAAATATGTCTTACAATATGAAGAAAAATATTCCAATTAAATTGGTTGCCACAAAGTTTAAAAATATGTAAATAGGTTTGATGCTCTTTTCTGTGGCAAATCATTAAAATTTAAAACAAATATTCTATTAAGCCTTTTGATTTATGTGTTTATAACTTTCACATTTTTATTGTTTGACTATTTTAAGTGCTAAAATAAGTCTTAGCATACTTCTACAGAGGAAGAAATTTTTTTCTGTATATAAGTCTTTACTGTGCATGAAATATTGCAGTGCTGGAGAGCTTAAGGATAAGAGAAAAGTTTATCATAGTTTGCAAAAATTTGGAAAGTATTGGCATACCACCTTCTGCTAGACAACCTTTTTCATTGTAAATATTTAACCTGGTTAAATAGAATGAAACACTGAATGTGCTTTCAGATGCCTAAGTATCATTTTCACCACGCAGAAATATAAATACTGTGCACATTGCTATACACACAGAGCAAATTAAGACAATAATAGCCATTTTTATCTACTCCTAATTCCGCCCATAGGCAAGGGTCACTTATTACTACTCCAGGAGCTTCTACCCACCCTCAGTGTGCTGATGGCAGCAATCTAGTCTTCTATCACTCTTAAAACAGTACAGAAAGTGCACTTTAAAATTGCTTACATCAGCTATTGGATTGTATGAAATTAATTTAGTGCTGCTCATTAATGACACTTCCCACACCTGTCTCCAGAGACTATTTTTTAAATTTGATTTTCTGTGACAATGTTAAACCATGAAGATTGTGTAGATTCAATCCCTGTTCCAAATAAAAGGTATGGTCCCATAGGTTATACCTTTACAGTCCATTTCTCAGAACACCCAATATTAGTAGACCAAGAATAATAAGAAGATTAAGAAAAAAAAGGTTCAGAAATTTACCAGAGACGAAGGAAAAAAGTTATAGGATTAGATTTTTTTTTCTTCATTCCGGCTCCAACAAATTTCATCCTCATAACAGGAAGACAATTGTATTAAAATCTTTAACTAATTTGGTTTGCAGCTGAGTAATTTAATGAACTTTCATGAAGTTAATCCCAAATTACACCAACACCAAGAATTTGGTGTATGGTTTACCTCTTATTTGTATTATAATTTTAACTTGTGTCTGAGTGTGTGAGGCCTGAAGTCAAGAACATTACACAATTAATGAGATTGTCACATTTTCATCTACAGTTGCTCTGTAGTTCAAATTATATGGAAAAGGAAAAAGAATTAATGTAATAACCAATACGTTGTTCAGTAAGGCACTTCCATTAGCCAAAGTCATGCTTTGGATAACATTTCAGTCAAAGAAAAAATGATGAGCATTACACAGAACTTAGAATATCTAATAAAGACATGAAAGGTGCCTTACCCATAATGTATCCATGTACTATGAATTGCAGTTACATTAAACACAACACACCTGTTCACAAGAAGGAAAATACTACCGTATTTATTAAACACATGAAAGTATTTTTGTAGTTTTTGGTCAGAAGATAATATATTCCTAAGAACTGAACAGATGAGAGAGTTAGATAGACCAAGGATACCACATCAACAGTTGCTGTTTACTCTATTTTTCATTACAAGCTTGCAGTATTCTGAACATTTGGATTTCTTTGTGTCATAGGTATTCATTTTTCCATTTCCAAAATTTTAATTGCAAAAAGACACAATCTCTTAGTTTAGAAAAACAACATATGTTTGTGTAAAAAACAGAATTAAAATTTTGCAGAAAAAATTACAGAGCAACTTCATGATGTTTTCTCAATTAAAAAAACAGCTGCCAGTGTCTCAAAAGGCATATTGCATACCACTGAATCTTTTGCAAAAACCCCAGCCATTTGGAGTGACCAGCACTGGAAGGTGTCACTGTATTGAAATGGATCTTCTATTTCCTTTCTCAACAAAATATTTTGTGAATAGAATGAATCCAAGGATATATCTTGAAGTGTGTAAGTGTGGCTGCATGGCCACACTACCAGGATGCTGTCAGCAGCTTGCCAGGTCGGCTGCTTGGGGGGGGGCGCACGAGTCTGGATGCAGAAAGCCCAGGGTCTCGTGCTATGCTCTGCCACAGCAGGAACACACACAAAGCAGTCGAGAACGCAGCTTCCCTACTCGAAGGGGCTTCCCCCAGGCTGGCGGAAGGCGCACCAGCAGAGACAAAGGAGGAGAGAGACGGCCTGCTGCTTGGGTTCCAGAGAGTTTAATCTTCGGAAGACGCAGAGCAGCAAGACCCTGAATAGAAGAAGTACAAGCATTTTTATACTGGGACAAAGGGAGGCGGAGTGCAGGGCATAATCCAATAGGGAAAGGGAACATGGGAGGGGTCGACAGGGAAACAGCCAATGGGAATAGAACAGAGGAGGGATTACAGACAACCAATGGGGGACTGAGGAGAGGGGAACACCCTAGAACATAATGCATATGGAACAGGAGAAATACATAAACATAGGAGTGCTGCAGGGGGCTGTGGGAACTCGCTATTCACATGTAAGGTTTTGACAAAATTATCTGTGATATTCTCATAAAATATGGAAATCTGGTTGATGAAAATATAAGATAAAATTTTGGCTCTAAGTCTGAAGTTGAAGATTACATTAAAGATCTGATACAGAACTCTTCTAAGATGATATGAAGCTGGAGTTGGCCATAAGCATATTGGCCAATGATAAAATTTCAAATTACTTTAGAAATATTGTGGGGAATCAAATTGATATTCAGTGAAAACAAGCGGGAAATACTATACTTCAAAGGAGATGTCAATATAAAATGGAAACTTCTGAAACAGCAACGCTGCAGGAAAGACTTGGAGAAATATCGAGTAAAAATATGTCACACTTCACAGTACTAAGGTCATAGCTGGAGCATGGCATTTTAGTATTTTTCACAATAAAGCTTTTGTTTAACTTTTGGGTTTTTTCCCCTCCAGAGGTGGACTGAATGATTTGAGAATTCTGTGATGCTTTAACGGCCTTGTTTAGACACATTATTATGAGTGGAAAAGAAAGAAAAAGAAAACGAAAACGAAAACAAAAAAGAAAAAGAAAAAGAAAAAGAAAAAGAAAAAGAAAAAGAAAAAGAAAAAGAAAAAGAAAAAAAGAAGAAAAAGAGAAAAAGAGAGATACCCACTCTTCTAGTGTTTATAACTGCTAATGCAGAGAAAAGATAATCTCTCTCTAATTCAGAAATAAAAGAACAGCTTTTTTCGTGCATTTCTTCAAAGTCTGAAAGAAGCAAAGTTCAAAGACCTTCTGTTAACAGAGAAAAAAGGATTTCTTCCCAGTTAACCTTGTTTTTCAGCCTAATTGAACCATATTAACTCAAACCTTTAAAAAATTATAACATCACACTTTTTTATCTTAGCCTAGAATGCCAGTAATTGTTTTTCCAACCCTAAAATTCAATATCCTCTAAGATATCCTCGTACAAATTCAGAAGTAGCATTATAAGTTGTATGTATATTTAATAAATATCAATAAATTATACTATTTCTTTTTGCATTCTGTAATGGATTAAACTTGTTGAGAAAAACAAGCAGTAATGTAAAATATTTATTTATGCCAGCAATATTCAGTGTTTAGACAAATACATACTATTCATTCTTGAGGTATTGGATAAGACTAAGATGTGTTGATGGTCAGGCTTCATGTTTCATGTCTTGCATAAGATTAACAAGACCTCATTCAGTTTACAGGTGTTGCTCTACCAGCACTGAGCAGTTTCACAGTGAACTAATAAGTCTCTTTAGGTACAGCACCATTATTTAATTTGACAAAGCAGGCACACAGTTATACTTAGATTTTCTGATAGGTAGATTGAGTTTAACTTAGGAAAATGGATTATACCATATTAGTCAAGATACTGCTATCATTCTTGGAAAGGTTCTTTGTCCCAGTCAATTTCTTTTATGCCACTGTGGTAGGAGAAAAGGAATAAAATTAATCTGCAAGACTCCCCTCAGTATGGAAAATTACTAACAAAATAGACCACTGTTCCTTATACCTCCATCGTACTCTGCACAGGGAGATCATCAGGAACCAATTTTAGGGAAGATTATTAAACCTTGGGCTCAGGCTAATGTCAGCTGCAGTTCAGCTGGGGAGATGCCGGTCAGATGGGGAGACACGAATCAGCTGATACAAATTAATGCATGTCCCAGAGTCTGAAGTGTTACAGCGTACAGCTAATGAGCTATAAAAGGAGGAACGGAGATAAGGGAAGGTAGCCAGGAGTGTTAACTGCAAGCAATTAAAGTCTACCTTCAGAAAGCAGAATGATATCAGCTTTTTGTTTGATAGACTTTCATATGAACAGCTTATAAACAAAAAAAATCCTGTTTCAAACTGATTGTATTCTGACTTCATTCTCATTCTCTGATTTTTAAGGTGGATCTGAAGGGCTGGAATTCAACCACTGGTCTAAAGGTTTAAGCAAAGTAGCCTTGATTGACCCTATTGTTGGATGTGGCGATCATAGTTGCTTCAATATGAATACAGGAAGTATTAGCTATCCACTTTTGTATAGAGGTGGTTTTCTTTGATAACATCAATAGGAAATTTTTAAGCAAATTTTGCAATATACAAATTTTATACCAAAATATTTTCCAGAGTATTTTGAAGTTCTATGACATAGAAGTCTAAAAGCCTTGCAGTAGATACTCTTGTACTACTAAAATGAAATTATTTATTATAATATATTAATATAGTTATTATTCTTATGCGTTTTATACCAATAACTAAACTTTTAATGACACCAGAGTTGGGCATTGCCTATAAGAGTATGAGATTAGAATTAGTCTTTGTACATGCAATGCGTAATTAAGAAATTTATCCACATTAGTTTAGTAAACATCTAAGAAGGGCAGGTATGTGAAAAACAGAGTGATATTAAAATACCAAGTAAATCTAACATCATTCTATGCTCCCTTGTGTCAAGTATACAGAAATATGGAACATGTGATCTCACAGGATTTCAAACACATTAATTACTAAATAAACACAATAGAAAATAGGTCACAATAGCTTTACTTTTTCCTAAAAATCACACGTTCTTTTCTATATGCAGTTAGAAGTACCAATCTTGTTTATTACAATTCCTTGCCATGTGTTGTATATTATACATAATTCTGGCTTATTAAATTCCTGAAGCATGCAATACAATGAACTTAATAGATTTTATGCAAATCATTATATAGAAAAATAAGAGCAGATGGTCCTCAACACATCAGAACCTTTCTATAGCAGTTTTATATTTTGTTTAAATTAAATATAATTTCACCTTTGTGACACCTAAGTTATTTTAATTTATTCTGCTGCACTGTTTTTCTTACAGGTTTTCTTTCTTTTTATAGCATTAAAGTAAAATATTTGTGCTAATGTTCCTTAGATATTTAGTCGTTTACCATTTCTGAGTTGCACTGTGAACCTACACAGATATTTGTTTATTCCTGCTTTTCCACAAGAAGGAAATCTATTGCTATCAATAGAGCACATAATTCATCTCACAGAATTGCCTAAAGGAAAGAAGGCAAGCATTATGTGGCGGCGACCCAGCCTGCCTTTTCTTTTAATATCAATAAAGATGTCAATCGGGTAGATTCCCCTGCCAGAGACAGTGGCTCTGAGGAGGAGCCTGATGTAGATGCCCTGGGCGGGGCTGGAGGCGGTGCTTGGGTTTGACTGGGCCCCTGAGGGCTGGATTTGTAGGAGTCTCCTCCCCCGAGGTACCACCTCTTTTCTGTATATGGGGTTGGCTTCAAGAAGGTTCCAGAATGTTCTACAGTTCTGTTAACCCCATTGGTTTGTTCAAATTGGTTCCTCCCCTTCCCCTCCTCTATTGGTCAGCTGTCATCCCTTGTCATTCCCTTATTGGTTTATCCCTTTGTTCCTCCCCTTTCTCTATGCCGTATTTAAGTTCATGTAACTGTCGTTTTGGGCTCTCTGTCTGCTCCGCCTGGGAGAATACGCCTGGGCTGCTGCAACAAAATGTCCCTTCTCTTGTCCTTTGCCTCCGCATTTCACAACTGTTGCTATCTGCTGCTGCCAGCTCCACTGTGAGCCTCAGAGCAGAGCGCTTCATCTGCAGCTTGTTAAAGGCTGTGATCCACCAGCCTGTGGGAATGCCTCAGCAAGTAGCCTGCTTGGCTTTCCGGGCAGCCAAGCGAGCGGCTACAGCATTACACTGGGAATCTTAAACTAGTATCTTTTAAGCTCTCTTGCTATACAACTCTGTGACATCTTTCCCTTACAACTCACCCATTTTGTGTTCTCCCTGACACCAGCCATGTCAGAAGATGAATGGTAGAGCAAATGAATCTAAAAGAAGTTACGGGAACTAAACAAAACAAAAAAAAGAGTTATCAGAAATAAAGAACTAAGAAAAGTAAGAGCCATAAAACTTCGTTGTCCCCTGAGAGATTTAAACAGCATATCTAAGGATGGTGTCTTTCTTGTTGCCATGTAAAACATGTATCTTATGATCTTCCCCACCTACTCCAGCCAATGTTCCAAAATCATGTCTGACACATATCCGTGATTTTGAACTTATGCAGTAAATAATTAGCTTTACAATAAGGAATGAACAGAGTAGCCAAAAGGGCTGTCAAGGGCAATTGGCAAAAAAAAAAAAACAAAAACAAAAACAAACAAACCCAAACAATTTTCTTAGTCATGTTTTGAACAAAGATGCTTAATATTATAGCCTAACACATAGATATTATAGTTTTGGGGATCTATTCACTTATACTATCATATCCTGCAGCATTTCCAGGAAAAAAGAAAATCTTCCTTTCACTATATTTTCCAGTTCTAGAAGTGCCTATTTTTCATGAGACTCTCTGTAAGCTTACTTGCTCTATCTTTTCAGTTTTTCTGAAAAACAATTATGTAATTTAGGGAAATAAAATACTGGACTGTATACTCTACTGGAAGTGGTTCAGCTGGTGCAAGTGTTATACCAAACATAGTTAAAATTCAGTAACTTTCACCTCTTTCCCTCTTTCCTTCTTTCCCTTCTTTATTTTATAAATTTAATTTTTTAAAAGCCATATCTAAGGATAGGACCATTCCAAGATAAATGATCATGTAATAGGTGGGGAGAAGAGAAAGCCATATTCCCAGCTTTGATTCCAGACAGAGGACAACCCTATTACTGGTCTTGCCACCTTGTTTCATTCTCTAGGACAACTGTGATACAACTATTTGAATGAGTTTTCATGTTTTATTTGGATTTTTTACTGAAATGATAATATGTATTCTGAAATAAAAGTTAATTTTTTTATCCATTGCAGCATAATTCAAGAATACTTTTCCAGAAGCTGTATCTCAGCATTTCAGGTTTTCTGAATCTTGCTAGAAAGTGAGAAAACTCATCACCAGCAGAGTTTACCAGCACAAGCTACAGAATTTAATTTACCTTGTTTTCAGGAAAAATAATAGTTCTCTGATTTACTTAATATAAAGGAATAGTTTGTAACAAGTTCTGGGAAATTACTAATACCAAGAAGTAATCATGCTGTAAATTCTTATGAGACTGCACCCTGTTTGATCTACCTGTGTCCCAGTGGAGACACCATAGTCCTATTTCAACGGTCACAGTAAATAGCAAAGTAGATTACGGTTAACACAAACCAGTTTTGGTTGTAATAGAATATAAGTGTCCAAAATGGAGAAAAACACATTAACAAATGGTTTTGTTCTTCAGTGGCAAATTAGGAAGAAGAAGGAAAAGAACCCCAAACAAGTCATGTGGCCTATCTGGATACTGAAAACCCGTATGACTTTTCTGCTCCTAAATTCCAGAAAGCCATCAAATTTCCCCCCAGCCTGGATGCCAGAAGCTGTCCTCTAAGGTGGCAGTAACAATATTTTTCCATCTGTCTTTCCTTCTCATTCATTACAAATGCCAAATTTTCCAGCTTTCCCTTGAAATTGTCTGACTTCAATTAATGGCACCTTACTGTAGAATGAACCAAAATGTCCGAAGTAATATAAAATACTTCAGGAAAGTATCCAATCCAATATTTATTATGTAGAAGTTCAATGGATACTTTGATGATTTGGAATAAGTCATTCTTTTAATTAATTAGAATCCCACAAACTTTACACACTTTGAAGAATAAGCAGTGCTATAGAATGATTCTATTTCTTTTTCCTTTCAAAACCATGTAATTTTTAATGTCATCAGTATGTTTTGAGCTATAACAACAAAAACTGTGCAGCTCTGAAGGTGGGGAGAAGTTTTGCTGAAGCTCATAGAAATAAAATGTGACATTCATAGAGACTAACAAGAGGAATTCTTATTCTGCCTAAGTATAGCTGAACATAAGCCCTCAAAATTATCCCACACGAAAGATCAGAAATGTCAAACATGTTAATTGACATAAGTGATATATAGACATAATCATACCTGTAGACACTAACTTGGTTCCAACATATTTTCTGGACTCATCAGAGAAGGACAAGTGCTTCCTTAAAGTGTGCTAGATAAAATGAATAAGACCTCAAAAATGGGAAAAAAAGCTGAACAGCAATGTTGATACCTGAAAAAAAACTATATTGAAACTGTAGGCACATAAAGTATCACCTACTTCTTTATTTTACATCTCTAAAATGAAAGAGAAACAAATATTTGCCGAAAGAAAATATTCATTCCATTAACAATATGACTAACAACTTGAACAAGAGAAGAAACCGTATTATTGTTTCATTTTGAGGTGGTCTGTTAAGTTCAAGTTTGAACAACAAAGCAGAAAACAAAGCAAGAGCCTTATTGAGTTTAAACATTTATAGTTACATGTAGCTTGGCAAAGTAAATATTTCTGCAACAGATGCAAGACATATACCTGAAGAAGGTTATTTTTTTGCAGTACAGAAGTATTTATAATCAGAAGCTAGCATTCTTCACTACTGAAGATGAAACAAAATATTTACCTTTCAGATATATTGATAAACTCTTCTTGACTTAGCACAAGAAGAGAAAAACTAACTGGGAGTATTTCTGAAGATTCCACCTCAATTTTTTAAATTCTACAATAATGATTTATATTTTTTCTTGAGGATCTGAAACACCTTCCTCAAACTTTAATATTTTGCCAGGAGTCAATATTTTTACATTTCCTCACAGATTTGCTAGGTTTTTAATTTTCCTCTTGCTACTGATTAGCATCTATTCTTCTTATGTTTTTATACTTAAATATATGTCCTAAAGAAAGAAAGAACTTCCTGACCATGGGAAGCAGTGAATGAATTCCTTATTTTGCTGTATTTTTGTGTGCAGCATTTTCTTTACCAATTAAACTGTCTTTATCTCAAGCCATGAGTTTTTTCTCTTATACTTTTCTGATTCTCTTCCCCATTCTGACCAGGGTGAGAGTGAGCAAGTAACTGTCTGGTGCTTAGTTGCCAGCTGGGGTTAAACCACAACACAACTTTATGCTATGTGTTTTGAAAATTTTTAGGGAAACATGTATTTCTTAAAGGACAGTCTGTGTTTCCTTAAAATTTTTTGAATCCCTTTGATAGCATTTTATCAGTCTTTAAGTCATTCAACTGTTAATACTCCTATTAAGTAAAGGAAATTCTTTTTAATTTTTTCCTTGCAGACAAGTTACTCCGAGAAAGAGTCTGGTAAATTCTGAGTATGTTAATGACTCTTAAATTCTCTTCCTGTTTTCCAGATTTTAAATTTTTTTGTACAAATCCATAGAAGTTTATGTTTTCCTTCTACTTATCATTCCAATATGCATATCCACTTAAGTTTTCAAATAAACAAAGAAGGTCATGTTCTTAAGGTAATGGTAAGGACAAAGAGAGGTAATAGACAAACTTATCTGTCATTGGTCTGAAAACCATGAAACACACTTCTTCTAGCGCTTAGACTGTCCAAAAGGGTCACAAGAGCTCAGGATAAAAATTTGAGCTTGATTAGTTCTACATTTCCTTGTCTCAATTTGGCCAAGCTACATTAAATGATTTCTTTACCAGCCTGCTCTTGGAATTAATCATGTATTCTCTGTAATTGTTTTTCATTCTTAGCATATATGTCCTCTGCCTTGATTTCATTTTAATGTGTTTTTAAATTATATGCACCGGTTTACATGTACATTTATTTGTTTAAGTGGATATGTACACAAGATACACATAAAGATGCACAATCCAAATATTTTGTTTTGAACAATATGCATGGTGCTAATTCTGTTTTATAGTTCCAAAACTTTGAAAGCAATCAAATGTATCACAGCAAGTGCCATGATAGAACAAATTCTTCATTGCTTGGCATGGTCATGCCGCTCAATTGTATTCAGCTATCTTGTGGTTCTTGTGTTCACAAGCTAAAATTTTTGCAACATTTTAGTTTATTAAGTCTTTAAGAACACTGACTTTGAACACTTAAAGGTTACTGCTAAAAAAACCCCCAAAAATCAAACAACCAAAACCAAACAACAAGAAACTAGAACTTCTTATGAATCACAGTAAAAGATGGCTATAAAGAAGAACAGGGTAGATTCCTCTAAAATCTCTTATATTCATTTATTTTATCAAAGCATGGGATTGCTAATGATGTGGTATAGGTATATGTTACTGTAACTTATGGGTTCTGCCACAGTTACAAATAAAATCAAAATTCTGCAGCAGCTGTCCATTCTGCTTCACCTTTCTACAATGAACCTACATCTGTTCTTTAATTCTGTACATACATGTAGCTGGAGCTAGTCTCAATGAAGAGGATATAAGTGGCTCTACCTTGCCAGTCTCCTAGCTTTGGTTTTCTCATCCATTAATGAACAGCAAAAGCTACTGCTTAAGTCCTGCTCTACCCTTGAAGGTTTTAGAAATACCATGCTCAGTCATTCTGCAGTAGTGGCATGTGTCAGCTATCTGCATATGTAAGTTTTGGAGGCTCGCACAAAATAAATGAAGTTACTAAAAATAAAGTCTCTAAAGAGTCTTAACTTGGCTCTGTTAGGCATATGTGGACTGCAATGGTTCAAAGTTTTGTGATTTAGACAAATGTTTACTGTTTCAGTAGACTATTAAGAATTCAGCAGAAAACACATATAACTCCTCATCTGCCAAAGTCTTGCTTCAGAAAGGTCTTCTCAAGAATTAATTAGTTTCACACCAATTATGCTACATTTCTGGTTATAATGTCACAGACTACAAAAGTGTATTTCAGAAACATATCACATGTACTTCCTGTCCACATACTTCCTAGTGATACTAATACGCATTAATACTAGGAAAAACATGGAAGAATTATCAAGTAAAATTTCAGTCTTTGTAGTTAAAATTTGTCATGGTTATCTGTAACTAAAGAAAAACAACCCCCTAATCACCTACTTCTATGAAAAAATCAGACCACCTTAAATAGTAATGACATTAATTAATTCATCTCTAACGACGGAGTTGTAGGTGTTTGTGGGACAAATAAAAAAGAAAGAGATAACTGACACTAAAAAGAAAAGAGTCAGAAAACAAGAGCTGATTTACAATGCAGTTTTCAAAAGCCAAAATAGATTATCATAAGCAGAGAATAGATTGAAATAAAAATTAAACTAAAACCAGGAAGAAGTGAAAACAAATAAAATACAATGGCAAAGGAAACCAAATTAACAAAGGAACTCAGTATACCAACAACATGACATGCAAAAATGGAATGAAAGACAATAGGTAGCAAAATCCATCTGATTATCAGACATTATGAGGGAATATAAAATATGAAAAGATTTCCTCTTGACACTTTTTAAATAAAGCCTCTCAATTGTTTGGTTGGTTGATTTTGTTTTGGCTTTCATTTTGCTTCTGTTTTTTGAATCAGGAGTCCAAGACAGTTAAAACCTTTGAAAAGGAACTGCCTTGACTTTTAATGAGCATACCAAAGACAGCAAAAGTTTCCAGTTTCCTAAATTTTATTTAATTACAATACAAAGAGAAAAACTGCTACAAGTTAGTCTTTTTAACAGACTTGCTCTGCTAAAATATAAAAGAGTTTTGAAAGAGATTTCTGCTGTGCCCACTGGGTCATCATAGAAAAATAAAAATTCCCATGATTCCTCCTTTCTGCACTGATTATTAGGCTTAAGAAAACAAAACCAACCTTTTGATTCTTAGTTTTCTTATGACTTCTAAACTATGGCTTTTGGTCTGATGCTTGTTGGCTGCAACTTCCCCGTTCATATCAGGAATCTCAGTTGCGATAATACAGGATCAGGGTACACTGAAATAAATCCAGGTGTACTCAGAGAAGGAGCATGCCCTTTATCCCTTCTTCCAGAAGATTGCCTCTGCTTTGTAATGCAGTGGCAAAGGCAAGGTGACCAGTCACATGTTTTTAAACAGAAGATCAGTCACACAGAAAACACACGGTAAACCGTGAACGAGTCAGTAAGTCTCCTGTCATATATTTCTACAAGCTATGGGAGTTGCAGCACAACAAAAATCATAATAACAGCTTTAGCTTGTCAGGGAAGGACCCACTGTGGCTTAAGTAAACTCTACTGAAGGAGAAGAAATGCATACAGATAAACACAAGCTCTTAGCTTTCTAGAATTGGTAATAAATAGAACTATCTCACTGCTTACAGAGACTGGTTCTGAATTTTGGGATGCACCATTTTGCTGTAATAATATAGCAGTAGGCCTATAAATGCCACCATATGAACTCTATTAATAAAACTATTAATGAACTTAGTCTCCATGCAATATTTTGAATTCAACATTTTCAGCATTGTGCATTTTGGTTGGGATTCCCCAAAGAAGAATCTTATGTATACATTATCTGTAATGTTGCAGGAAGTCTGATATAAGTATAGAACCAATGTATAAGTCACCAAAATTTGCTGCCATTTCAGAATTGTTATGATTGGCTGGGACAGCCATATACCAATTCAGTAAGTAATGCTGTAAATTGAAGTGGACATAGAGATTCACAGCTCTCTACTTGGCTGTTTATTGAAGGGGTTGTCAAGATATCATGAATATTAAATCTCATGACCTGAGATGCTTTTGAAACATGAATAGTTGTTCCAGGAAAGAGACAATCTAGAATTCTGAAAGAATTTAGAGACATTTTGGAATGAAAAAAGATATAATTTTTTTTATGCAAAAGAGGTACCAACAAAAGCAAAAGAGGTGGTTTAAAAATAAAGATGAGGTTGAAAATACAGACTCTGAATTCACAGATCAGACATAAGCCTCAGCAAAAAAAAAAAAAAGGCAAAAAAAAGCAAAAAAGATGGTTTAAAAATAAAGATGAGGTTGAAAATACAGACTCTGAATTCAAAGATCAGACATAAGCCTCAGCAAAAAAAAAAAAAAGGCAAAAAAAAGCAAAAAAGATGGTTTAAAAATAAAGATGAGGTTGAAAATACAGACTCTGAATTCACAGATCAGACATAAGCCTCAGGGTTTTCTAGTCCTGTGGCACAGCAATACAGAAGGCAAATGAGAAATGAGATGGAAGCCCAGAAATCTGAAGTTTAGGAGCCAAGACTGGCAGGAACTGCAACTATCTCTGTCTTATCAGAAGTTCAGCATGAATAATGCATTTTCACTGTTCTCTCACCCCTCCAAAATCATATAATAATTTTCTGAATGCAACTTGTGGCACTCAAAAACTTCCAGCCAACCCTGTTATATTGAAAACTGGAATGGTACTTAAGTAATGCCATGTTTGCCTTACAGTATTGTGGTGGGTTGGTGCTGACTGGACGGCAGATGCCCAACAAAGCCACTCCATCACTCCACAGTCTCAAACAGACAGGGGACATGATATTATGTGCGTTGAGATAAGGACAGGGAGAGATCACTCACCAGTTACCGTCATGGGAAAAACCGACTTAATTTGGGAAATTAGTTTAATTTATTACCAGTCAAATCAGGGTAGGATAATGAGAAGTAAAACCAAACCTTAAAACATCTGGCCTCCACTCCTCCCTTCCTCCAAGACTTAACTTCGTTCTCAGTTCTCTACCTCCTTCCCCTGCCATCAGCACAGCAGGAAAGGGAATGGGCTTGTGGTCACTTCCTCACTTGCTGTCACTGCTTCTACTTTCTCCTGAGAGAGAGGACTCCTCACCCTCTTCCCCTGCTTCAGTGTGTGGTCTCTCCTACAGAGGCAGTTCTCCATGAACTTCTCCAACATGAGTCCTTCTCACAGGATGCAGTTCTTCATGGACTGTTCAAGTCTTCCATGGGGTGCAGACCTTCAGGAACAGTCACAAGTCCTGCCAGCAAGCCTGCTCCAGCGTGGGCTCCTCTCTACATGGATCCGCAGGTCCTGCCAGAAGCCTGCTTCAGCCTGGACTTTCCACAATTTCACAGACTCCCTCAGGCATCCATCTGCTCCAGTGTGGGGTCTTCCAGGGACTGCAGGTGGATCTCTCCTCCACCATGTACCTCCAGGGGTTGCAGGGACACAGCTGCTTTACCACGGTCTGCACCATGGGCTGCAGGGTTTCCAGCAATCTCTGTTCCAGCACCTGTAGCACGTCCTCCCCTCCTTTAGTGACCATAGTGTCTTGCAGGGCTGTTTCTCTCAGTCTCTCACATATTCTCATTCCTCTCTTCTCTGGCTTGTTCTGCATAATAATTTTTTTCCCTTCTTCAGTATGTTACCCCAGAGGTAACACTGTTGCTGGTGGCCTTGTCCTTAGCCAGCAGAGGGTCTGTCTTGAAGCCAGCTGGCATCAGCTCCACTGGACATAGGGGAAGCTTCCAGCAGATTGTCACAGAAGCCACCTCGGTAGCCCAGCACTACCAAAACGTTGTCATGTAAGCCCAGTACAAAAATTCTGTTTCTTTTCACAAATGGAAGCTTTTCCCTGGCTATTAAGGAAGTTTTATTGCTGAAAAAATATCTATTATAAATTTTATAAAATATTGCTTTATTGTTTTCAGATTGATAATGCTGAATTAGTAATTGCCAGATATGTTTTAAGATGTGTATAGAATGGTACACAAAGTCTTAGTATCAAAGTTGTTTTAACACCTCTGTTCTCTAGGAAAATCTTCTTATTTGTGATTGAGAGTATTTGTTAAAGCCTGCTCTAAGGAAGGATTGTGACTGGATTTGAAGACTGATGTGGACTTTGATATACTATGGGATAAAGGGGAATAATAGTAAGGCAATAACCTGTTTTTTGGACAGTGTGTTCTGCTAAGAATAAACAGCAGTCTTCTGAGATTTGCCCTCAATTAAATGTTTTAGCTACTACATATCTACATTTTTTTCCACATTTTACGGTATCCTTGTTACCAGACTGTCTCAAAAGAATATGAACAGATTAGCTTAGGGAGAAGACAGGGTTATACCAGCTAAAATGCCATATTAGATTGCCTAAACTAATTTTAAAAAAACCCAGCCCTATGGAATAATTGAGGCAGGACATTACACAAAACAAAACATTAACAATATTTTTTTAGAATAAGATTTTTATGAGTCCACGTGGGGACAGCCTAGGAATTCCATACATTTAACACAGGAAAACAAGAGAATTTTGTGACTAGCAATGCATTTTTATCCTTAACATGGAGGTCAACAACTTTAAATCAAACTAAGAAAAAAGTGAGAGAAAATAATTTGTTAAAGGAGAGAAAATAATTTGTTAAAGAATCACACTATGGGATTTGAGATTATACCTTGAGCCCCACCTGGAAAATTCTAAAGAGAAAGATAGATATTTTCATTACATGGATCTGAAATTTCCCAGAAATTACCTGCAGTGACTGTCATGCCCAGAACACAGAGATCTCACTGCAGCTGTGCAGTCTGTGTGGCACACGCACCACACACAAGCAGAAGGTGTCTTACACTGGGATGGCAAATGAGGGTTGGTAAGCATTGCCACACCACCTCTGCCTATCATACACAAGATTTGCACATGGTGAGATACAATTGCACTGTAATGAGAGACGCTCTTATAGCCAAAATAGTGTTTTGTTGCTGTATTTAAATGGTTTAAAACCATTATCTGAGTAATTTTACATTTTTAAGAGAGGACAAGCTTTGGGAAATGCATGCAACCAACACAAGCAGAAGAGGGCAGTTTCTG
Organism: Edolisoma coerulescens; assembly: GCA_013397115.1. Lineage (NCBI taxonomy): Eukaryota > Metazoa > Chordata > Aves > Passeriformes > Campephagidae > Edolisoma > Edolisoma coerulescens. Next base: position 388,292 of record VWZW01005329.1, on the reverse strand, counting down.
TCTTCTAACAGCCATGAAGTTTTTGTCTTGGACCCTTGTGTGTAAGGGAAGAAAAAGGTCTCCTTAAGCCTTTCTTCACGTCTCCCCAATGGTTGTCTGTGGTGGGTTTGTTGCCTTTTCTTGGCCTTAAAATTGAGAGCCAGACACAGTTAAGGGAAAAAGGGGCTTTTTCCTCAGTATTTATTTAAGGATTTTTAAAGGTGCACCACTTTGCCGAGGTGTAATGCGCCAAAACGTACACACATGATAGATCGAGTATACAATTTATAGACTTTGCAAATTAGCATGTCTATCAAAGATTCCCTAATGAGTGACTGGAATGATTTCCCTATCCTGAGGAATTTTCCCCTAGATGGGCTTTTCTTAGTTTACAGGATGTGTTCTAGAAAGGGCCTTGCTTCCTAAGGATAGATTAGGGCTTTCTGGCCTCCAGCTGTGAGGCCCCTAGGACGTTTCTTGGTTTGATGGAATATTAGGACTATGCTAAGGTATTGGGCTTAAGGAATTACAGGTATACATGTTAAAAGTACTGAGGATACATAAAAGCTATATAAAAGGGTATATAAAAGGTAAAGAAAAGGCAAAAAAAAATCATCATGGTACCAGGTTGACCTTGGTTGGATGCCAGGTGCCCACTAAGTTGCTCTATCAGTCCCCCTTCCCAGGGAACAGGGAAGAGAAAATAAGATGGAAAATGACTCCTAGGTTGAGACAGGGCACTTTGCCAAAAACAAAATTTTGAACATGCACAAGCAAAGAGAAAATAGAGTAATTTTATTCTCTACTTCCCATCAGCAAGCAATTTTCAGTCACTTCTCGGGAAGGGAAGGTTTCAGAACGTAGAGTGGTTGCTCCAGAAGAGAAAGAGGGAAAACATTGAATGCCCCCCTGCTTCCTCCTCCTTTCCATAGCTTTTATACCTGGGCAGACATCATTTAGTATGGAATATCCCTTTGGTTATTTTGGGTCAGTTGGCCTGGTTGTGTCCCCTCCCAGAATCTTGCCCACCCCCAGCCCCTTGATAGGGGGAATGCTGAGAGACAGCGCTGATGCTGTGCCAGCGCTGCTCAGCAGTAACCAAAACTCTGGTGTGTTATCAACACCTTTCCAGCCACCAATGCAGAGCACAGCGCTGTGAGGGCTGCTGTGGGGAAACGAACTCCAGCTCAGCCAGACCCAATACACTGGCACAATCTGACCTTCTGAGTTTATCAAGCTTTGTTAGAAATAGAAAATCAAGAGAGAAGAAAAGCAAGGGATGCAATGTGAGCATAGACCAAACTTGACTTTAGGCACCACTTGAGGAAAAGTCTGCAAGACACAACAAAACAAGAAATGGGTATTTGAATGTTAGGAAGAAATACAATAAGGACACTAAATAAGCATCCATACTTGTAGTAAATTATGATGTATTTGACTGAGAAAAAGATAGGGCAATGGAAATTGTCATAGGATAAATTGGATAAAAGTGCAGTACTTTCAAGACCTACGTAGAACTAATATTTATTACAATTATACTGTTCTTCAAATGGTAGGTCGCTATTTTGGATCACCTAATCAAGCATTTAATAATCAAACATTTGATTAGGTGGTGTCATTACTGTTTTTCCCCTTGGTATTTTTTTTTCAAAATGAACCAATAGTATACAAATCACAGAATCACAAAATCAAAGAATATTCTGAGTTAGAAGGAACCCACAAGTGTCATTGAGTCCAGCTCTTAGCCCTGCACAGGATAGCCCAAGAATCCCACCATGTGCCTGAGAGCTTGTCCAAATGCTTCTTGAACTCTGTCATATTTAATTCTTATACTAGTTTGACATGACACGACTCTGTTAAGAATTAAATTTCTTTACGTGTAACCCAGACTCATCAGGATGCACATTTGAAATTTCCAACATATTCTGTCCTTTATCCTTTATTTCTATACTTTTGCCTACCAGTACTGATTCTGCCTTGGTGATACATGCAGATCAAGCTCAGTACCTGCTTTTTCCCAAAAATCCCAACAGGAAAAAAAATGTACTGGATATTCATAATCTGTTAGTGAGGCTTCTACACTGAGGTACTTTCCTCAGATTATATTGCAAAACCTCAAGAATTTCATGATTCCTTATACTTTTTTTGTCCCAAATTTTGCAATGTCATTCTGTAGCTACTTATATGTATTTCTTCAGATGGCTGATGTTTAATAAACATCATAATTTTTTTTTTAATTGTTGCAATTCCCTCCCACCACCACCAAACAAAATATCACTTTGCAATTAGGGTTACAGCATCTGTCACAGAGTCATCTGTGAGCTCTGCCTGAGCCTTTTCATCTGTTTGCTTTCTCTTTTCCTTTCTTTCCAGCATCTCTGCAGCTCTGGGGGGAGCACTTTGGGAAGCACCAGGTCACACAGCAGGGACATTGCCAGTGCTCCCTGTGCCATCAGTGGCTTCTCAGTCCTGACATCCCTTAAGGAGAGAGTGCAGCCTGGAGTCATGCTCCCACCTTGAGCTCCCACCTCTCACCTCTCTGGCAGGTGAGTAGGTCATAGAGCAAATCAGTAGGTGGTTTCTAAAATTGAGGTCATGGACATATGAGTAATTGATCTACACAGAGCCGTGTGAGATCAGGGAAAAGGAGCTCAGCAATCCCCTAGGTAGTTAACACCACGAGAAATAATATGCTTCTTTTCCTGAAACATTGGACCACAAGAAAAGGGGGCAGTTGCCTTCCTTTGCTGTGCAGTGGGGACCTGCACATCTCTTCTCCCAGACCCCAGGGGTCTTGTGCAGAGCAGGTACCCAACAGGATGCAGACCAGCCCTGATGCCCTGACTTCCTCCAGATCCAAATGGTAATCTCACTGGAGACTTGTCTCCTCTCTACCAGAGACCCAGGGCCAGCATCAATAAAGTGTAATTCTGACCCAGCAAGTGGAACAGAACTAGCAGATCTCAATAGGCAGATAAAAAATGCATGGATTACATACTGGCAGAGGTGGACATGTATTTGTATCAAAGGTTGCCTGCAGAGTGAGTGATAAGGAAACATACACACGCACCTAACAGTGCTGTACAGCCTGCCCAGCTGTTTTCTCATCATAACATTTTAAACCTGTTTTATCATTATACACACAATAAGAAGAAATAAAAACACTACAGAGAAAGTGGATATTTGCATACAATACTAAACAAGCAATAGATGCCTCATGTTCTAGACTTGCCTGACATCATGACAAATGCTAACAGATGGAAAATTTAAAGTTTAGAGGAAGGGCTAAGTGTTCCCCTGTAAAATTGCTGTATAAGTTGATATACTAACTCATCCTCCAGCTGCAACTTTTAAAACATGGTTGCTAGTGTGATTTTCATCGATCAACAAGTACCTCACAGTAGACTGTATTTCCAAAAGGATCTGAGCACTGGCTTTTTAATTAAGGTGGCTGAAATAGACTACCAAATATATTTTGAAAGGGATCTATCTTTCCCTCACACCACAATATTTACAATGTATATATATATGGAAAAGTATCTGTTACTTTAGCTAAGTGCTCATCATGCTAAAAAGAGATGGGGTGAAAGAAATAAAGGGTGCTGTGGATATTTTCCCTCTAAAATTCACTAAATTTCCAGTTAATTTAATCCAATAGGACAATGTAGTGGGCAGTCTAACACAGAAATCAAATTCTAAGTTGGTGTTTCTAGCTAAAATAAAATATATTTCTCAAATTATATATCTGTTTTATTTTGGGGAATGTGTAGAATGATTCCTCACAGAGATGTTTGATAAATAAGGACTCAAGATACAAAAACATTAATGAAATTTTATATATTTCTGATGGCTTTTGCTGTATAAGAATCTGTAATAATGATATATGTTGTCACACTGCAGAGGAGGAACATCTCACTATTTTAATTCCAGGGTCATCTTCAAACAAATTCTTGGGTTGTGCCTAAGGACTTCAAACCTCTGCTAAATAGACTCTGAAGCAACTGCAAAGTTTTTACCTGATGTATTTCTTACTTGTGAAAGCAGTGTTCCAATGACATAATAACAATGATATATATAATATATTTTGTCTACATTTAGAGGGCATAAAGAATATGGTGTTTCGAGAAAAAATAAATGACCATGGTAGTTAATGGCCAAAGATTCATACTGAGTGCATTATGGGGCACTGGATGTTAAAGATTCAACCCAGGATGCCTTGGTTATTTTAATAACACAAAACCTCCAATCTTTGCAGAGTTTATTTTTTTTCTCTTGGTTTGCTTTTTTTTTTACAATAGATGGTGGGGATGTAATTTCTAATGTTCTGCTAACAGTTGTTTGTATCTCAGATTATTGTAAATAAACTATCTTTGTTTTATAGAATCTCCCACAGCTGCCTTTTTTCAAATTGAAAACTCAGTGGGGCTTTGATTAAAATGAAAAAGGACCAAAATGAAATTTTATTTGGTGTTATGGTGTAATTTTCTCCTCTTAAACCTGTTTATACTTTCTATGATGATTGTTTGAGTAGTTCTTTCAAACTTGGAGGTAAAGATAAATTTGTTAAACAGTGTTGTTGACAAGAAAATAAAAGAAAACAGATTCTGCTTCACTAATTTATGATATATTTATGTTTCAACTGCAGCAATATATTTTTATCATACATACTTTTTTGTTTATATTTTAATTGATTTTATTTGAACTTCCTTTTTCAATGGTAGGGTGGGGGAGTTGTTTGTGGGGGTGGTTTTGTTATTGTTGTTTGGGTTTTGTTGCCTTTTTTTTTTTTTTTAATAACACCAGCTGTAGAGCAGATACACATTCTGAGTTAAAGTATGTTCCATGTTTCTCTGTAATAGTGATGTGCTTTTATACTAAAATTTACTATACTTTTTTTCTCACAGGGAAAACATTAGGTTTAACTCTCTGGATTTTGTGAAATTTGTACATGTGATGATGACCACTGCAGAAAAATCCCACAAAAATCAGTAAATGGTAATGGTAGTGCCTCCTTAGCTGATTTAATCATTCATATGGTAATGTTAAGGAGCCTATAGTGCTGATTCAGGAGATTCTTGAGAATATAATTATAAGAATTTGCTTATGAAAGTAGGATATCTGAAAATTAGGTACTGGGCCTGGTTTTCTAAGGAAATTTTGTGTTCTGAGAATGTGAACCAGCTGCAGAAGTCTATTGATGACATGCACATTGCCCTCATCTTTTTGACGTTCAGAATAGTACAGAATCACAGAAACATAGGATCATAGAATAAAAGATCCATAGACTCGTAGAATCACAGAATAAGTTGTATTGGAAGGGCTTTTGAAGGTAATCTAGCCCAATTCCCTTGCAGTGAGCACAGACATCTTCCACTGGACCAGGTTGCTCAGAATCCTATCCAACCTGACCTTGGACACTCCCAGGGATGTGGCATCTACCTCCTCTCTGGGCAACCTGTTACAGAGTTTCACCATCCTCACTGTAAAAGATTTCTTCCTTCATTCTAGTCCAAATCCCGTCTCTTTTAGTTTTGAACCATTACTCTTCCTATCTCAACCAGACCTACTAAAATGCTGTCCCCATCTTTCTTATAAGCCCCCTGGAAGTGGGAAGGCTCCATTAATATCTCCCTGTACACTTCTCTTCAGGCTGAACACCCCAGCTATTTCAGCCTGGCTTCATAGGAGGGTTAGTCCATCTCTGATCATTTTTGCGGGCTTCCTTCTGGACCTGCTGTCCTCTGCTGAGAACTCTGGAGCTGGATGCAGCACTCCGGATGGAGTCTCATGAAAACAGAAAAGCAGAATCCCCTCACCCTGCTGGCCACATTGCTTTTGATGCAGTCCAGGATATGATTGGCTTCCAGGGCTGCAAGAACACATTGCAGGGTCAAGTCCAGCCTCTCATCCACCAGCACCCTCAAAACCTGCTCTCAATCTGTTCATCTCGCAGCCTGTATTGATATTGAGCCTTGCCCCAGTTCAGGTGCATTGCGCTTGGCTTTGCTAAACTTCATGAAGTTCCTATGGGCCCACTCCTCAAGCTTGTCCAGGTCTCTCAGATGGCATCCCATCCCTTAGCTGTGTCGACTGCACCACTTCAGCTTGATGTCCAAAAATTTGCTGAGAGTGATCTCAATCCCACTGTCTATGTCTTTGATGAAGATATTAAACAGTCCCACTGGTAACCCCTGAGGGACACCACTTGTCTTTGATCTCCATCTGGACATCCAGACAGTTCCTCATCCAGCAGTTCACTCATCAAATTCATATGTCTCCAGCTTAGAGAAGGGTGTTGTGGGGGACCATGTCAAAGGCTTTACAGAAGTAATTTACAGATAAATGACATCTGTAGCCCTTCCATTGTCCACTGATGTAGTCACTCAGCCATAGAAGGCCATTAGGTTGGTTAGGCAGGACTAAGGTTAAGCCTTGCTGCCTCTATTAAATCACCTCCCTTTCCTTCATGTGCCTTAGCCTAGCTTCTGGGAGAATCTGTTATCTGTTCCATGATCTTCCCAGGCACAGAGGTGAGGCTGACAGGTCTGTAGCTCCCAGGGTCCCCTGTTCTACTGGTTTTAAAAATGGGTTCAATGTTTCCCTTTCTCCAGTCAACTGGGAGTTCAGCTGACTGCCATGACTTTTCAGCCATCACTGAGGAGTGGATTTAACAACTAGATGAGCCACTTCTCTCAGGACTTTGGGATGCACCTCATCAGGTCCTGTACATTTATGCACGTTAAGGTTCCTCAGGTCTTCATGAACCTGATGTGGTCTTACAGTGGGAGTAGAGCATTCCTTCTGCCATTGCTATCTTTTTGACACATTCTTCATGGGTTTTTCCTTCCCAGGAACCTTGAATTGATTGTCCCTCACATGCCACAATGTATTACAATCTTAGTCCAGAAAGTAAACTGTTGAAATACTAAACAAACATATATGTGCTAAAAATTATGTAGACTCGCATTTAGAAGAAAATAATAATGTGTTATTAAGTAGTTGTCTCTCTGGTTATGACAAAATTGAAAGAATGATCTGTGACTATGACAAAGAAAGTCAACCTGACTATATAAAAAAACAAGCATAACTAATGTGCATTCCTTCACATGCTTAGGTTCTATGACACATATATTTTATGTATGGACAAAAATCCATTCTTCTTGACAGCTATCCACTTCTTGTACCTTATTTTTTAGTTTTATTGTGACACACCTTACTTGTAATCACAAATACCCTGTTTAGCATTTTGCTTAAAGTAATTTTTGTTGTCACATTAATCTTAATACTTTCTTCATGTTGACATGCTATGTAAGAATAATTTGAGTTATATGGTTGTTAGTTCTTTCAGCACCTGGTGTTGTAGAAAAACAATAAAAGCATTTAAATATGTTATTGTACTTAATTTTAGCATCGATACTATGCCTCAGGTCAATTGCTCTTCTACTCTGATTTAATCAAATTGTAAGGAAGAACTGTAGAGTCCAGGGATTATTTTTGTTGAATGAACATGTTCAGATACAGTTCTGAAATCAATGAACTGGAAAGATGTCAGCTCATGCTGGGAACACAACTTAGCTGTATGGTAATAAACGCACCGGGAAGGTGTCAGGCAAACAAAGCCATAGGCCTGCAGCAGCAAATGACAGTTCTCTGAATTAGTATCCCTGCCCTTGAAGCATAAATTCGGATAAGCTTCAAATCTTTCTGATAAAATTCTTGATACCGCACTGCAAAGTTATCAGATTAATGCCTTTCTGGTTTTGCTGGATTAAATGATAAGAACTGCTATAAAATAAAAAGCAAGGAATAAAAAAGTTCTCTCTATTTTGTTTTTTTTCACAAAAATGTTGCAAAAGTTATGGTATTCCATAGAAATGTCAGCACTGCAATCTGTCTGCAGAAATCTGCATAATTGGGAGAACCGTCACTAAACACAATGTCGAAGCAGTACCAAGTAAAAGGTCATGTGTTATTATTCACTGTGTAGTGCAAGAGGGAAGAGCAATTAAAAAAGCCAGAGGGAAAGGCAAAAGCATCAGCACCGCTCCTAAAACTCTAAGCTAAATTTTAGAAGTGGCAGAGTGGGAGGATACCATATGTATTGGTCCCTATGGCTAGCATCTTTAATTTCTGGATGAGATGAATCAAGGTAAAATCAAGAGTCACAATCTAAGCTGTCAGCAAAAGAAACAATTAATTAATTAGAAAAAAATTAAATAAAAACAGAATAAGAGAATAATAATAAGTTAGAAACAATCACTCAGCCTCCCCCTTCCAACATACTACCAACACCTCATACAAGCTCCAATATATTACTATTAGGGATAGGAGAAAGCTATTTATTTTTTTCAAAATGGGAGTGCAGCTGGTCAGATTCACCTGTATTGATGTTTTCTGAATTTCTGGATTAGAGTTATTTTCAGTTTTTAAATGCAATTTAAGAAGCTAGGGTATGCAGATTCCAGGGCTCTGTTTATCCCTGTGCTCACTTTTACTTCATTCAGAGTAGTTAATTTTTCATCCTGGGTTAAAGCAATCCATTGCTAAAACCTTTCGTGAATGGTGATGTGACTGACTGTACAAACTCATTTTCTTTTTTCCCTGTTAACATTTTTTAGCCAGAGGGACAAATATGGGAACACCTAAAGGCCATTTTTTTTATTACTGTTAAGACATGGAGCTACTAGATAAATATGACTTAGAAAACATACTCATTGGAAAGACTAGCTCAGTTTTCTGAGGTTCACTTAGTCTGGAGTTTCAGTAATGTGCTGTAACTGGTTCAGAGGTATAGGAATATTATGTACAAAATCTTGTTGTGGGCAAAAAGGAAACATATATTATAGGTAAAGCCAATCATATATTACTGGTATAAGAGAAATCTTAAAAACCTAATCAATGAATTATTTTTAGCCCACATCTAATTATTATAGGAAAAAAAATCCCTCTGTTACAGTCTAATCCTACTCATCTCAGTGCTAATACTACAGTTAGAATAGACATACATGCATATTCTATTATATATCTCTTTCTCAGGTGCTGTGTCCAACATTCCTTTTGGGTCCTTGGGTTGACAGCTTCATTTTGCTTGTGGTTGTACAGCAACTTACAATCATCTGAAATCCTGTACCAGGAGGATTATGATGTTGGTGATTTCTTCTTTCTCACCCTAGGATTCAATTTGGGTTACTGCTGTATGTTTGCTAATTTACTTTCACAGGTCCTGTTACATCTGAATTTACAGTACAGAGTATGTGTTACATATCTTATGCATTTGTGTTTTCTTACCCCAAGACTGGTTAGTTTCAGCTTTAGGTCTGGTTTTTTTTAAATGGTATTTGTTGGGGTTTGTAGCCCTGAGATCTCCAATACCATATCATTAGGAAAAAACCAAAAAAAAACACCCCACAAAAACCAAAACCAAACCAATACTCAAACCAAACCAACCAAACAAACAAACAAAAAAAACCCCAAACAACCAAGAAAACCCAAAAAAACCCAAACAAAAAACCCCCACCCCCCCCCCCAAAACCAAACCAAAACCCAAACCCACAAAAAACCTTAGAGCTAAGCAAAGTAAAAATAAAGCTCCAAAAGGGTCAACACAAGTTGAGACAAAAAAGCAAGTCTCAGTTTTGCAAACTCAGTGCAAAGGCTGTGGGCTGTTACTCACAATATTAATATCATATCTATCAGTTCACTGTGCACTGCAAACATTCTGAGTGGTCTATAAGGAGGGTATAGCAATTATTATGTCAACTCATCATGTGTACCTTCTCGTTTAGAGTCAATTCTATAGAAAGACTGTAGATTTTAAAATAGGCTATGCATGGCTTTTAAGCAGGCCATGCAAGGATGAAAACTCTTATACTCTTCTGGTTGTCTGCCAGACTGGTCAGGGATCAGGCATATGTTAAGACCAGAAGCAGAACATCAAATCATCAGTTTTCAATTCTAATGAAAGAAATTAGAAGAATGACAAGCATAGCCCAGCAGGTTTAGACTTTGAATGCATATATATTTCATATATAAGCTAATATATGTAAGGACTTACTGTGCTGTAGTTAGTCTAAAAGTGTAATTTAAGCCTGTATAGGTTTAATGAAAAAATTCCACAGTACATGGATTATTTTTTCATTAGCTTAAATGTTAGTCCCAGTAGCTGCGATTAGAACATATTTGCTTTAATTGTTCATTAACATATTTGTTATGCTGCCGCTAAATTATGCAAATAAAAATAATGAATTCTTACAAAATCATTATAGATCCTCACCTATAATTGAAACCTGAAAAAAAATTTCCACTACCTTTTCATTTGTATGTTGGTGGAAAGACAGTTTGAGAGTTTTTTACAAGGGGTTCCGTGTTATTTGTTGGCTCGGGTTTTTGTTTGTTTCTTTGGGGTTTTGATGGGGGTTTTTTGTTGTTTGTTTTTTGGGTTTTTAACATTTTTAATATACTGTTAAAATATTTAATTGAATAATAAACTCCTAAACAACTTTTTGGGTAAGTATATTGCCACAATATTACATTTAGTTTTCTGTTTTCCTTTAGCTTCAGAAAATTTAATGAAATCCTGCTACAAAAAAAATAATAAATCCATAACTGATCGTGATGAACAAGAAAGTTTATGTCCTTCCAGTGACTTATCAAGACATATATGAAATGCAAGAGTGACAGTTTTATAGTTTTCAGTAAACGGGATTGCATTTATTAATATTCCTTACTACTCCTTGTATAAAGTTATTTATGTTCCGATGAGATCAACTACAGACTACAGTGATTCCTTTGTGCTGCAGTACTTTATTATTAATAACTTTCAATGCAATTCATTGCCTGGTTTGTTTGGGTTTTTTGGGGGTTTTTTACCCTTTGGTAAGGTGGGTATATACTCTTTGGTTGTCTAATCTTTAATGTATAAAACACTTTCCAAAGACATAATATCCTATACTTAGGCTCTACAGTAGCAGAAATAGTAAGTATAAAGCTTAAACAATCAGGACCAAAGCCTGATGGCATGTATCATGCATAATAAACTACAGTATAATAACTAAATCAATTATTATATTTGCATTTTAATTTGCAGTGAATTAATGATTTTTTTTAGTAAAATAGGAGAGTAAATTCTGCTGCATAGAAATTCCATATATATATGTATCCTTCAATGAGACTATATCAAGTGGTAGTCACTATGAAGTTAATTTTTGTTGTATTATCAGGCTTTAGTCAGAAATATTTCTTTAGTAAATGACAGATTGGTGCAAAGTCTGGTGAACAAACTTCTAAAGCCCCAACAGAATTTCATTAAAAAAAGAAAATTAAAAAAAAAGCCACAACGCCCTGCCAGAAATGCAAAAACACTATAATCTGGATAAAGTGCCTGTCTGCACTTAATTTTCTGAAATGCAAAATCTTTCAAGAATCTGACATAATATTTGGGTACTAATATTAAATCATGATAGTTTTAGGTCTTTTTCTCTCTGACTTCAAAATATCCACATTCCGAGCATCTGTAACTCGAGAGGAACATTTAAAAGAAGTCAAAATTACAGGATCACAGACAAGAAATGCAAAAGAAAACAGAGTTACAATATACATGTAATTTGAAGTAAGGAATGAGCATGTCAGGAGAGGCATTATGATAGTAATGATAGGAGACAAGTGATCATATGGCTGGATTGCACAGATGACTAGATATCATATATACTGATTTAATTATGCTTCCATAATTCACTTGTATAAGAAGATATTTGGATGGCTACCAGAAACAAATTGAATGTCTACATGTTGTGCCCTTCACTACTCACACTGAGACTGCAAAAATCTGCCAAAGTCTGTCTGCTTTTCAAGAAGTTCAATGTAAGTTCATGTACAGCAGTGATCATAAACAACAGACAACTTTATGTTCATGTAACTGCTAAATTAGGACCTTTGGGCTTTATAGTAATTTCATCTTTCCCTTGAATCTCAGAAGTGCTGATATTGAATTGGTCCTGGTTTGTAATGCTATGGATTAATAGCACATGAATAGATGTGATTACAAATCCGTTATGAATTCAGACCATGCTTCATATTATGTATTACACTAACACTACCAATGAATAGAGAGTTATAACTTCATCTCCCTGCTTCTGCTGAAATTGAATCTCCTGTGGGCCTGGTGTATTAAAACAATAAAAAAAACCAACAACTTGAAGGAGACCAGATCTATAAAAAATAAATTTTCATGTTTCTAATACCTAATAAAACATTCTGATGGCCTGGTTAATTTATGTAAGGTTACATTTTTTGTTCCAAGCCTACATGAGGACCATAAATTTTAAGTACTGCATTTTTTCTTCCTTTTAGTTCAATTACAATTTGATGAAGTTTACTCTCCAATTTTGTTTTCATTAAAAATGTGCCTTTAACAGTAAAGAGAGCTAACCAAATAGAAACAGACTTTTAACATTACTGAAATACTGGAGAAAAGGGAACTTTTGAAAACTCCTTCCATTTGCAATGATTGCTAATTTCTCACAAATACATTTATTCTACACTAGTATGTAAATCAGAAAGAAGAACTTACTTCTTTCTGTTCCCTTCAGAGGAAACCAAGAGCTGCAGATTGTCAGGATCATCAAGTGTATAATGAGCTCTTCAAAAAGAAAAGAAGTGAGTCAGATTATTTTAATAAATTAGTTAATTATGACTTCATGTTAACAATTGGTGAAAACCTTTCTTTTTAATTTATATAAAAAAAGAAATCTTTACGTTTTATATTACATTCATACACACTACTGCCCTTATATGGTGATATCCATAAGAAAAATATGGATATAAATAATAAACTGAATTGTATGTATCAAATGTCAACTATAAATACGAATCATGTAGCACATAAAGTGTTTGCCACCTGTGTACTCTGCTCAGTGATTTTACTTTTTGACAGAAAAACTCCAACATATCAGTCATTGTCAAAATTGCTGACAAATTTTTCTGGTTTTATTAGAATTTATTCTTCTCCCCTCACCTCTCTTTTACTTGATCCCCGTACTATGTCAGTAATCCAAAATTCAGTAAAAGACAAAACTGATCTTTAGAAGGAAATTTGCGATGCTTGTGTTTCTCACAGCTTTACAAACCCAAAAGCGGGAGCTTTCTATCACTAGAATGCTTTCCAACAGGACATGAAGAATTTTCTGTTGTAGATCTGATGTCATAATAAAATCTTTCTCTGAATCCTGTTCAGTTATAGTCACAACATAAGAATAAAGCTAGACATATGTTTCAGATATAACATTAGTGCTATATAAGCCTCTTCACATCAGTGAGCAATCTGTCTCAGCTAGGCCATTTAGGGAAAAAAAATTAAAATGGCAACAGAACAGTAAAACATTGCTATAACATTTCTTTTCTGTGACATAGGGAGTGGGGTTTCTTATATACACGTGTCTACACTTTATCTGAAATTCTTATTTTATTATCTAGGGATAATATTACTAGAGAGCACTCTAAGTTTTTCTTGTCTTGGTTTTGGTTTTTGTTTGTTAATTTTTTTTTTTTGCTTTGTTTTGTTTTCTTGTGGTTTTGTTTTTTTTTTTTTTCTAAAATGAACATCTTACATCTAAGTGGTGAAGAATGAATCAAGCACTAAAGGAAGATTCTGAGAGCTTTATGAGCATTTTTTTGGAGATGCCGCATTACAGTACATTGAATATTGGATCTATCTATATGAATACCAATGAAAAACTCACATACTGTCATGCAGTCCAGGTGGTTTTGATATTGGAGCATATACATTATTTACTGGAAACATTTTTACTTCTTTTGAAGTCAGATAGCATGAAAGAAAAAGGAGAGAAAAAATTCAGATTAGGAATAGAATCTTATTTTAGAAAATACTCTTTCTTACTATTATATGAAACCATATTAAGCTTCCAATTGCAAAAGTTCTGTCTCATTGAATGAGGATATCTCAGATGACTCAGCGTTATGCAATTTTTCTTTTTTATTTTTTCCTTTTTTATTCATGTTAATAATTCAGTATTTTTTTCTCTTTCTCATATAACAAATATTGACAGTAATTTAATTATATTACATTAAGATTTTTAATTTGACACAGAATGCATGTTGTCAAGTTATTCCTATGGTCCTGTAATCTAAAAACTGTAATTTTACAGGGTTACTATAAATTATACCTGAATAACTGTGCATTTTCTGTGGCAAATTATGGAATTGGGTAACTTTTGGGTGGGGGTGGTAACTTCTTAAAATTTGCTTACAATTAACAGTAATAAAAGTACTGCGTTAAAAATGACATGTGTTGACAGGTGAGCATCTTCAATAGACAAAATTTTGATTCCAAACCAAGAAAAGCAATGCTATTTTCTCTAGAGGAAACTGCACATGGGCAGCTTACTGCACCATTTCCTCTTGTTTTCATATCTACAGACCTGTACAGACAATATTCTCAATTCTAAAAAAACCTTCGTAGTCATTATTTTGTAGCAGAGATAGAAAGTGACTGTATTTGTACATAAAGCAGAGAAGCAGAGGATATTTGGAGCAGAGTTGAGAATTCTGTCAAATCCCTCTCCCTAAAATGTGAAAATGTGCATATTATTACTTCATTTATGTTGGTAAAATATCTTATTATAGGAAACGTGTAAGTATAATGAATTATAAACCTTAAACATTATTATACTTGAAGAATTGCTAGAGGCAAAGAAAGAAGTGTTGCTACTGGTACATCATTACCAGACGGTTTCTGATTAATGGCTATCAGTTCTTGTAAAAAAATTCAAACAAAAATAATGATTCCAAGTTGCAAAAGGAAAAAATACTCATGAATGCTTGAAGTGCAGTGCTATGGAAAAGACTCAGGGGTTTTATTCGTATAGTGGGTATTGTATTATATTATAATCCTTTCACTGATGTTGTTTTGGGAGCTATCTGCCAATCATAATAGTTTAAAGATTAAGTCATTTTGTGCTGTAGCCAAGAGGTTTAATGCCCATGAATTTCAGGTGTTTTACCGCCTACTTACTGCACAGAATTCAGGTTATCCCAAGCAGTAGCTAGCAGAAGTTTAAACTGCAATTCACAGGCTATTTTGTGTAAAACACATAAAACCAGAATTATCTGTAGAGGGAAGCTAGTTTACTAAGTTTCACGGTGAATTTTGGTTCTTTTTTCAGGATTACGTTTTTTTGTACACCTTATCAATAAAAATCTTGGCTCCATGCCATTCCAAATATAAATTGTTCAAAAAGTAACAATCATTCTTAAACATGTAGTAGGATTAGTTTGACAGTGCCATGGTATATGATCTTCTGAGGAGCAGAATTTATTCCCCTCATTAGTCTTTTTTTTTTTTTTTTTGTTGTAAGGACATGTCTAGACTAAATGTATGCAGATAAAAAAGGCATTCAGAAATCAGTAGTATAAGAGAAGCTTCAGAAAATTTTCATGATTTTGCCCATGGTAGTAAGTGTCTACCATGTGTCTTATATGTCTAAGTTACTCCTACACTTAATAACACTCTTTAAATCTACGGTAGGGTACAATAAAAGTTTTCTTCTTAAAACAAAAAACAAAACAAAACAAACAAAAAAAACCCCCAAAAAACCCCCAACAAGCAAAAAAAAAAGAATGTACTCACAGAGAAAAGGAGGAAAGGAGATGTGTATCTATTCTTTTCCTCTTTAATACTAGATTTTAAATACTCAAAACTACTGTTGGAGGAAAGCAGATTGCATGAACATTTATTGAGGAAAGAAATAAAAGCAAGTATATTTTCAATATTCTTAGAACAGAGGACAATATCAGAATAAAACACATCTTGAAAAGTAAATATTTTTTGTGTTTAGAATGAAATTGCCATTCAACTATTATCTGGCAGCACTGAGTTCAGATACTCTGACTGGAGGACACAATTCCTGTGTAATGATGACTCAGAAGACAAGGAAGAAAAACTGCACTTTTGAACACTTGATGTCTACTAAGCAGAATGAAAGTCTAAGGTAGAGCAGAGACAACAGAGTCCATAAATACAATTACGGAGTCCCTTTCAGAATTGTCTTTGGTCTCACTAAGCAATGTCATAATTTACTTTCTAGCTCTCAGGAAATAAGTTTGTCTGATGAAGACAGCCTGGACTGGACAGCTCTTTTTCTGATTTGTGACTAACCCAGAATCCAGGAAGTAGGCATTTTTCATGTGAATCTTTGGAGACTTTTGATCTAACAGACAAGAATAAGGCTTCGGAAACCTTAGTTTGTCCGTGAGTTACAGACTTTTTTTTCTTTTTTTTTTTTTTAAACAGAACTAAATGAGAACTAGAATGGTGATTCTTTTTCTTACTTTGGTTGTCTGGGTTTGGGTTTCTTTTCTTTTTTTTTTTTTTTTTTTTTTTTTTTTTTTTTTTTTTTTTTTTGGTTTGGTTTGGTTTCCTAGCTCATGATTAGTTTAATAATTGAAAAAGAAAATTTTATGTAAGTTCTTGTATGGAAAAAAACATTTTGAGTGGGTGTTAACCAGTGAAAGGTAGATGTTATGTACACATACCTACATATGTATGTATTAATTAATTTTTAATTAATTACCTACTATGTGAGATGATTTTGTGGAACAGAGACTTGAATTGATTCATTTTAAGAGACTAATTAAAAGATGTCTGCTTGAGGATCCTTACTGCTAAGCACAGAAATATCATGTGCTTCTTTTTGTCACAATTTTGTTTTGCTAGGAAACAGCCTTCTGCAGTTCTTTGAAACAGCAGTTACAGGAGAGGCTTCCAAATCCTTGACAGAGTTACTTGAGCCTCAGAGAAAATCTCCATCAGACAAGTTGATACAGCTTTATACGTACAGTTTTCCTTTTACCTACTTTGAGTGGCTCACTGTTCAACCTAAGGATTTCTAGAGCTGCCATTTTAAAGCACCTAACTCTCCCCATAGATTGTGCACAATTAAAGGAACTTCACTCATGGGAGACTTATACCATCAAATAAAAAAAAGAAGCTTCTAAACATTTTTGCTTTCTACTTATCTTAAATGTATGCATACAGGGAAAATGGCTAACTTCATAGGATTTAAAATAGAAGATGCCTATCTTCCCCTCTATGACTCTCCTGTTATATAGCTGCACTTGTTATCATTTCTGTGATTATTCAATTATTGAAGTAAGATCTGGTGCTGTGGTAGATGTTCAGACATCTGTTCAGCTCATTTCTTGTTTCTTGTTACTATTCCAATTGAACCATTTTTCTTATCATTTGATAAAGACAATGTTGTGCTACTTGATTTGCAACCACTATTTTTATTGGTATATTGGGCTTTTTCTTTTAACTTAGTTAATTACATAAATACTAAGCCTTTTGATTGACTTTTGCTTACTACTGAGATACAGAAAGAATATATGATTTCTCACATGCTTTCTTTTATATATACATATATAAATTTTTTTTTTGTCCTCACGTATCAATGTTTGATGTGTCAAGTGATTAAAATTAAAATTCCATCAGGGGTTAGTGGCTTACTTATATTCACATTAAAGTTAACAGAACAGTTTCCTGTGGGAATCTGTGGAAACAGAACTCCTGTGGGAGTTCAAACAAAAAGAATTAAGTTATCTTAAGAATGAAAAAAAGGACCATTGTGTCTGTTTCCATCATTTTTGTAATCTAAATGCTTACTTAGAGCTGTGAGAGGGAGTATTAATAAATCCTAGACTCTATTGTCCCCTTAGGGCCATACTCAAGATATTAGATAATAAACCAAAGGGAAGTAGGTAGGTAAGCTTCTCTGTCACAATCTATAAAAGATTGATTCCTACATACTTGCCTGGGTTTTTTCTAATTTTTCTGAGAACCTTATTTTACTGAAATAGTCCATTGAAACTTTTTAACCATGAAAAGGTATGTCTAATAGGTGAAAAATGAAGGGCAGTTAAGATGTAATTTCCTTTTTCCTCCTCTCCTCCTTCTCCAATTACTTCTTATTTCTGGTGATTCATGTATCTGGGTTGTCCTCACTAAATATATTATATTGAACTATTTCTCTCTAAGTCTTATATATTTATGTGTGTGTGTGTGTGGCATTTAATAAGGCTTTCACAGAGTGAGTGAGCTTGCTGCAATAATTTTTTGTGAGATTGCTGTGAGATATAAGGCAACTAACACCTAACCTCTTACGGTAGGTTAGGTATTATTTGGTCATTCCTTTCAGGCGTAATGTCACAACCATTTGTTTCAATTGCAGCGTCTGCCTGTGCTCCACAGCAGCACACTCCTGTCACCACGCTGGCTGTGTCGGTACAGGTCTTCGTGTTGAAGTAGATTAATGATCTGATGAGAGCTCACTACACAGCTGTGGCTGTGCAGAACCTGGGATGGTTCAAGAACAAAATCATCAGATGTGTAAGGTAGCAGTGTTACTGGGGAGTGGGTAAAGGGAAATCTTGTGAAAATTAATTAGTTTAGTTTGCAGTTCCTTTGTGGTGTTATCTTTGCTATTTTGGGCTGTATGGGGACTACTAGTTGTAACTGCCTGCAGAGATTCCCAATGGTTTCATTTCTTTTTAAGTAAATCACTTGGGGGAATACTTTGAGGAATTTGGAGCTATGTTTATCTACCTTCTTCAAACAGAGGACTCAGGAAAAACATGATGAATCAGAGTAAGTATCAGGTTTTAAAGAGAGCTGAGGAAAAAGGTGGATATGGTGCCAATGAAAGTTAGAAATTAGTGTGTGATTTCTTATTAGCTACTTTTTGGGGTTTATTTTTGAGTTATGAATTCTTTTAACTCTGTATGGAACAAAAAAAAAAAAAATTGAGTGCAGAGAAATGTGAGGGGGTTTAGGTACAATCCAGGAATATATAACTTCATAGAGTTCATAGAGATAGTCTTGTAGTGTCAAATTTCTAATCCTCCATTCAGCTAGTCGCCATTTTCTACTTTTAAAAAAGTATTCATCCCAGTGAAGAGATCACATTTACTTGGGAAGCAAATGAAGATCTAAGGTGGACCAGGTGGACTCATAGGTATAAGATAGATCCCTCCCTACAATAAAAAAAATTTGGTTATAATTTCTTACACTTTTTTCAAAACTGCTGAAGAATTAAATCTTTAAATATTCTCTCTCCTAATGTGGATGGGCAGTATAATTTAGGGCTTTTTTTTTTAATCATTTAAATAAAGCAATAATGTTGCATAATCTAAATTTTAGTAATGACAACTCCAGGAAGAAAAGAAAAAAAAAATCCTTTTTTGTTTGCTTGTTTTGTGCTGTTTATTTATATTGAGATGAAGGGCTGTGTTTCATCTTTAAATCATCTGCCATTTGCCACTGTCAAAGGCTGAGGCTTATTTTCAATAATATGCAGCTAAGTCAGTATTCAGTTCAAAAGTAGAGGGAAAAAACTAATCTGTTTATATTTGCCTTTAAAGTTTTAAGCTCAAGTTCTAAACAAATTTTATTTGTCATGTTTTTCATTTGTGCAACCAATGGATTTAACTGGCATAAACCTCAGATTGGAGTTTGGCTAGGGTACTGAAACAAGCATTTTATAACTTCTCATAATTAGCATTTCCTCTACAATCTCTTTGTATGTCTGCGTGTTCAATGTTATTTCCTTGCACATTTCGTATCTTTAATATGTTTCTCCAGGGTTTTCATCAAAGAAAATGTTTTGATTAATTTTTTCTAGATGAATATACTGCGTCTGTAGTGGGTGCTTGCATGAGAGCTTGTGATACTTCACCCTCATAATTGATCTGGTGTTTGCAAACCATAGAAAGTGCCTCAAAGGAAAATGTTATAGAGAAACATTCTTGAACACTGTCTTAATTTGTCTGTTTATGATGAGGTTTTGAACATCTGTTTTCCTTTCAACTGGTCTTTACAAATATTTTGAAGTTTCACAACAGCCCTGTTGATCAGCGTATGCTGGGGCCAACAAATGGGAAATGAGCACAAAGCAGGAGAGAGAGAGAATATAAATAGGAAACATGGTGACATCAAAGGTGATTGTAGAGGAAAAATGAGAAGAAAATAAGAGTGTAGAGATCCATTTTTCCAATATCTCTGTTTTAATGCCCTCAATAAAATTTTCACATAATAAGAATGTAAAATGATGGGAAAAATACCGAGTGTTTATTATATGTCTAGTACAGTTTGATCTGCCTGACAGACAGATCATCCAGATGTCATGAAAAATAAAAGAAGTCTAGTAGAAATGGAATAAGTTATATTTCTCTGCTTTGTGATGTCTTGAAGTTTTCTAATACTTCTCTTCTTCCAGTGATTTTTCATTCTAAGTATTTGTGTATGTTCAATTCCAGAAGTTCCTGTGTGTCTTGCCACAATAATAACTCCCACAAAATAACTTTCCTTTTTTACTGATTATAAGTAGAAAAAAAAAAAAAAAGATAACAGTAGGCAAAGCTTCATAATGTCCTTCCAACATAAAAGAGAATTTAACAAATATTTTTGAGGGAAAGGGTTTGATAATTGGAAGTACGCACTCTATGCAACCACATTAGTCATATTTAAGTAAAATTGTAAAACAAAGGAAAATATGTTTGAGTACACAAATATAGAAGTCAAGCCTGTACATTTAGATTTTGCATGTGTTGTATGCTGGTTTTCATGTAGTATTTTAATTTGTCAACTTCGTAGCTAAACAAGCTGTAGGTGCCTCTGCTAAGCAATGCTATAGGGGATCAGTAGCTAGGAAACAGGCGCACATACAGATTTGTGTAATAGTTACCATGAAAGGTATATATGGTTCATCTGTGGTTCAACTTAGAAGGCCAGGCAGGAGATAATGGAAGTGAGTTATTGAAAAATCTGAGGAATTGATGCATAAAATGGTATGGGAAATCTGGGAAAGATATCAATATCTGGTTTGGCCCAGATCACAGACTATTCTAGGATGCTGCTTTTTAAAGTTATAAATTTTAAAGATGTCTTTATAATTAGAAAATGTTATTTCTTCCTGATTCAGGGAGAAGATAAGTCAGGCAGTCGTAGCAGGTCAAACATGATTTGAAATTCCTAGTAAAAACCCTGACAATTACATGAGATGAATGTATTTCCTAAAATACAAAATAACTATTTCTTCTCTTTAACGAAGTTTGTATAGTTAAATATTACCTGTACTATGACATTCTTTTTCCCCTGTGTTTTCATTGTTCATGTGCTAAATCTTCTAATAGATTTGTGTAACAAAAGCTCCATCAAAGCATGAACTCCTGCAGAGGAAAAAAGTGAAATTCATTTTTTCTGTATCAAATTTGATGATGAAAAATGCTCATGATGGTGTGGTGAGATCTACACCATTGTCTGATGGAAATAGCAAACTGTATTAATCCAAATTCATTTTCATTGCCGCACACAACTGCTGCCTTTCCAAAATGGTTATTACTAATTTTTTTGCATATAATCCAAGTTGGAGAGAAAACACACGACTTTTTTCATGTAAAATTATACTGAAAATACTTACTTAAGGGATAGAATTAGTGTCCCTTTGGACAGATACTCTACTGTTTTAAATTATAATTGTGAAGAAACATTTGATAAATAATGTGAAGTGGTACCATGTCTACGATTCTCTTTGCAGTCTTGGAAATGTAGCACCACCTCCTAATATATGAAAAGATTAAATGGGAAGAGCAAAATTAGCTGTACAATAAAGATATGTAAGTGATCAGGCAACTGAGCTACAAAAAAAAGAAAATTTCATTTTGTTAATAGGCACTAGAATGGACTTTATACTAACACAACTTATGTAGTTCACTGAGAGCATGTATCTGTCACATATGTAATATTCTAGGACAGTGATAGTGTTTTCTCTCTAGCTCATAAATGATCCTTTATCACAAAAGAAAAATTGGAATTCTTCCTTAAAAAGAACTTTTAAGACAACTCACAATACTAATAAATGTTTAAAGCACAAACGCTACTGTATTACCATGTTTGATGATTTCTTTATCATGTTTTATAAGGTTAGGCAGTTTTGTTCCCAAGAATAGAGGCACTTGAGGGAAGGTACTCTGGTGGCAAACAGTGTAGCATATTCATGCTCTCTTGGAAGATAATTTTGAAATGTGGACTTGGGGGGGGGGGTGTGGAGTAAGGAAACTAAATCTTGTTCATAGTACAAATTATATATCAATAGTTATCTATTTCTGAAGAAAACAGACAATGAATTTCCTCAGAAAGACAGGTGGTTTGATAAAAACCGAACAAAGTAGGTTGGCTGCAGTCAGTCTGTACTCATTATCTGGTACAATGGTACCCTACACTGTAAAAGGGTCTTCAAGGTGACCAGGCTTCTTGTGGAGGTCTCTGGCTGAGCCTGCAAGGAGGATTAGCAGAAGCAAGGCAGCTGTCTCTCACCCTCTGCTAACCAAATGGTTTTAACAAGACAGAATATAAAACTATGAGTGAAGAAAGCACATGCTCTCCATCAAAAATAGAAATCTTGAACAGCAATCATGAACCATTGCACTTCTCTGGACATGCTCCAGCACCTCAATGTCTTTCTTGTAGTGAGGGCCTAGAACTGGACGCAGGACTTGAGGGGCAGCCTCACCACTGCCGAGTGAAGGGGGACAATCAGTGCCCTGGAACTGCTGGCCACGCTATCGCTGATACAGGACAGGATTTCCTTGGCCTTCTTGGCCACCTGGGCACACACTCACTCATGTTCAGCCAGCTGTTAACAAGCACCTTCAGGTCCCTTTCCAACAGACAGCTTTCCAGCTACTCTTTCTCAAGCCTTCAGCATTGCATGGGGTTATTGCTAAACAAGTGCAGAATTATTATGCCTACGAAAGTCAAGGTATGTGTTTCTCTTAGGATCAAAGGCAAAGTAGGACTCTGAAGGTAATTTTTATGATCTTTGTTTTGTTTTCACAGTGTGTTATTGAACTTGTCTCACCATCATGTACATGCACCCCAGGGGACATGTAAGGAAATATGAAATATTTGATAATGATCTGTATGTCTTTGGAGAGACTGTGTGCGCATTACAATTCTGATGGATCCTTTGAAAACATTATCTACATTGTTTCTCTTCGGAGGAGTGCATAAGCAACTGCCTACATTATCTGTCTGTGAGAAACCATATCTCTCTCCTCTGCCTTATCCAGGCTGACGTTCTTATCCTTCACGATGTAAAGGGTACAATGTGATAACAGGATGGGAGGTGACGAAATGTACTCTGCTTCTGGGAAGGGCTTTCTGCCAGCATGGGTAAGGCATGATGTGATTCATAAGCAATAATTTGAGTGTGGATTGTATTAGGAATGATTTCTTAAGTGACAAATTGAGCTGAGTAAATGGCTGTCTCCTATGAAAGCTCTTTCCGTTGTTCTGAATAGAGTAGAACATTGAGAAATCCTTTGATTTAATTGAAAATTTGTTTTCCTAGGTAGCAGCTCCTAAGGATGCACATTTTCATGGAAAGATCAACATTTGTTTTATCTACTGTTCTGTACTTAAAATTTATATGTATTATTTAGATCATATTTATAATCATAATTTTTTGATGATGAAATATAATGGAATGAGGCATATGGACAAACTACTGAGATACCAAAGGAGAGAATTTAAAAACATGATAATTTGGATTCTATGTTTCTTTGGTTTTTTTTGTTAGTTTGTTTGTTTTTTTAAGGAAACAAAATGCTACTCTCTTACTGCTTCTAAAATTCCCAGGCACTTGGCAGGTTTCATGCAGAAACCTGAAGTCGTTCTAGAGGTCACTAGTCAAGTGTAAAGTTTAAATTTTACTTGGCTCATCCTGCTTAGATAATTTTAACTCAGTGCAAAGAAAACCTGGAATGTGAAAGTATTATTAAAATGCATTAATTTCTATATGTGAGCATCTAATAGTGGGAAGTATTTTAATAGTATTTGTCAATTCAGTTTCTTTTTTTTGTTGTTTTCAATTCCTATTCAATTCTTCATTCTATTATTGTCCTTCCTAACAAAACTTAATTACATGTCAATATGACCATTACCTCTTCTGATTAATTAGTCTGTACAAGTACCTACTTTCCAACATATGAAAGGAAAGATAAAAGGCCATAGAAACAACAAGCAAAACCACAAAACACTCTCTAGGTTTATCAACATACTGATACTTTCATTGACCTTTCTTCAACCCTTTAAGTAGGAGTGGGCTTTGGAGAAAGAAACAGAAACATTTTGTTGTCACATGTTGCATTACATGCTTTCATAAAGGACTGAAGTGAGTAGTAGGGTCTTCTAGTCTGACACAGATGGTAGTGACATTCTTTCCTGTGCTTTAAAACTACTGTATAATATATCTCAAGTACAATTTAGTCAAATTTAGAAATGTGTTGTATTATTTACGCTGAAGAGTACATCATTGTGAAAAATATTTTGATTTTATAATTAGCATTATTTTCCTTCTTTCTCCTCTTGTATTACAGTACATAAATTTCATATACAGTAAATATATTACATACCTAATTGGAAGAGAACAAAGCAAATGGTATTACACAACCTAGAGGAAATGGACACAGATAATAATTGCAATTTTCCCTTCCCTTAAAAAGTAATGTACACAGAATATCTTAGATTTCTTTGCAGAATTATTTTCAGTCTAATGCAGATTAACATGATAACCTCTGGTTCTTTACACCTGTTACCCTTAGAGCAGAACAATCGCTTCCATAGGCCTGGTTTATTCCACCTCAGTATTTTTTCTCTAAGTATCTTCCTTGGTAAATTAGCATGACAGAAATCTTCATAGGACAGAAAATAAGTTTGGAAAGTAGCTAATTTTCTATTTTCAGATTCAGAAATAAAAGGTAAGCATAGAAGAGTGAATATCATTTTATTTACTAAGGCCACTTACCACTGACTACAAGTTATTTGTGTGAATCTATAGTAGCATATGTGCACTCTCATTCAGAGTGACCTTAATTTTCTTCGTACAACACACTGATCTAGTTCTACAGCTCACATATGGTAAGTAGGTAGGTAAGAAAATATATGACACTCAACAATAACATGGAAAAATAGCTACAACAGAATGAATTTCTATGTAGTTTACTGAAGAAAAGGATTTTAGCTTCTTAATGTTAAGAAGCTTTAGAAGTAGGAACATTTTCAATGGAAAAATATTTTGGATACTTTTTACTGAAATTATCTCCAACTTCTGCAAAAATATAAACTGCCAATTTTCTGAATACCAATATTTTATGTCAACCTAGCTGATATGTCAGAAGCAGTTTTTTACTAGTCTGATTATATTTTCTGATCATACAGTTCTCAAATTTACATTTTTTCCCACTCTTCTAAAATGTGAGTTATTTCAATTGACACATGATCTTTTTAGGACAAGCAAGGTCTGCCTTATTCCTATAGTATATAGTATACTTTTGTGGGCAACACGGCACTTAACTGTTGCACAGCTATCATCTAATCTAGTGTTACTACTAGCACAATGATGTGGCAAGAAGACATTTTTTTCTTGAGGGTTGTCTAACTAGCATGTGAAAAGACTTTGATATGTCCTGAGAAATGGTAACTAACAACTAAATCTTTGAATCCCTTAACATGTCATCTTTTGGTCAGAGCTCTGAGACTACACTGTATGGTTTTCTCTATTTTAAGCATTGATCCCCCAGAAAATACAGCAGTGTCTTGTATTGTCTTTGCATCCACCAAGTATTCTTCCAGGGCACAGTAATCAATGGATCTGTGGTAGTTGCTTGATGTTTGAAGTTATTGTACATGGGTAATGGGCTTGATTTTTCTGTGGATTTCGTTGGACTGATGAGGAACACTGTGTCCAAAACTGGAAAGGTCTCCAGCGGTATCACTCTTCTCTCTGGTGACCAGTGACAGGACCCAAGGGAATAGCCTGAAGCTGTGTCAGATTGGATATTAGAAAAAGGTTCTTCACCCAGAGGGTGGTTGGGCACTGGAACAGCTCCCCAGGGAAGCGGTCACAGCACCAAGCCTGGCAGAGTTCAAGAAGTGTTTGAACAATGCTCTTGGGCACATGGTGTGAGTCTTGGTGTATCCTGTGCAAGCCAGGATTTGGATTTCAATGATCCTTGTAGGTCCCTTCCAACTCAGGACATTCTATGATTCTATGAGTTTTTTGTGTTTGTTATCAGTGTCTTAAAAATTTGTTTTCACTAAAATATAATCAAGATCCAAGATTATTTTTTCTTTTATTTTCTTTCTTTCTTTCTTTCTTTCTGGACAGAGCAGAACATTTACATGAAAAAAATGTAGTTTTTAAATCTAAAAGTGGACTTTTTGTATATTTGTGACATTATGTTCTAATTTGAATTTCTTAAAGTCTGTAACACCACTTTGCATTCAATAGCATGCAGCACTTCTGCAGACTCAGTTACAAAAAATAACTGCAGTGTGAATTGTTAATGGGACATTCAATCAGCCTAAACCAAATTCTTTCGACACAGAATATATTATAAAGTAGAAAAGAATTCTGAAGTCTAATTTCAGCTACAGGTTTTTGCTTCAAAGCTGTTTTGAACTATTCTTATTGCAAGAGTTTATGCACTGGGCTGTGTAGTTGATAAAGATAACTGGAACCGCCTAACACTTTTACAGAATTTATTAATACAGAGAGGAAAAACAAACCAAATTTGGCTTCTTGATTTAAGAGGTCACTTGAAGCTAATCATATCAATGTTTGAGGTCTATTTATTTAGTACTAACGATGCTCTGTAGATTAGCAATTATTGTAAGACATATTTTGCAGGTTACTGAGCTAGACTGTTTTTCATATGAAAGGAACAACATGTAGATTCATTATTTGCTAGAAAATATTCTATAAAATTCTGCAATATAACAGTCTTTTATCTGAGGCACGATACTATTTAATCATTCAGATGTCTCTTAAACACACAGGAAAACTTTACCTATCCCAGATATTTAGTGTAAGATTTATGCATTGATATTTCAGCTGAAAAATCAGGCACATCATTCTTAGTTAAATTTTTAATCTAAAATGCCTACCTATATTCAGCTTTGAGACCTTATGGAGAAAAGCATTCAACTATTGCACTGTGAAGTTATTTTCACAGTAAGCAGCCAAGTAATGATGGTATGTGAGCAACATAATATACATAGCAATTTTACTTTTGAAGTACTTTTTTTTTTGGGATTCACTGTATGTTGCAGTTTCCTTCGTTTTCTCCCACCTCCAAAAGTTTATAAATATAAGACATGCTAGTGGCATCCTTCAAGATGGAAATAGATGGTAGGACAGTTTGGTGCTTGCATTTATATCAGCTAGCTTGGTGGTTATTCTCTTTCTCTGAATATGAAAGGTCTGTTCCAGTTTCTGACAGGGAAGACCTGATCCTGTGACTATGTGTAAACTGAACAGACTCTAACACAGCAAGTTATCAACATTCTGCCACCTTTGCCTTTCCTTTTATTGCAAATATAGGAATCTCTCACCTCCCTCTGTAGAGGCTTGTATGGAATATATGTTGTATGTCAGACCATATGACTTGTTTACCCTCACAAATATTTTTCATGCTGTTTTCATAAAGAAACTGAAAATAAAAATACATCAATATTAATGGATTGTCATCCTTGATATTTAAAAACTTTTTTTTTTGAGAGAGAAAAGTGTTCTTCTGTGAATTCTTAAAGCATAAATAAGATAAAATGCTGAAAATATAAATGTCTGCTGCGGGATTCAATTAGTTTATACAGCTGGAGATGTGATGCATGATAAAGGAAACAGAGGATCCTCCAGAATTATATTAATAAGAGACTACACCAGCTATTTACACTGGAAAATGAGCTAGAAATAAAGGAATTACAATGAAAAAAACCCCTGAAGATGTGATCTGTGTGAATGACATGGTTCTTTATATTTTTCTTTGAATTTGCAGTGTTTTGCAATATGCAGTGTAGAGTGGAAGTTCTTTATTAAATCTCCAAAACTAATGTATTTATTTAGTAATAAATTGTACTCTAAGTTGAAAAGCAAACATTAAGCACCTTTAAGGAAGTTTTTTGCACCATTGTACTAATTTTTCTTTTTGTTTGTTTGCGTCAGCTTCTATTCCATTGCTTTAAAAATAAAGGCGACCTCTCTTCCTTCATACCCATGAAAACAATTCTTGTTTGTGTGTTTTTGTCATTGTGTGCTAATCTCTCTCCAGTCATATAAGACCTACACAGACACACATAGGCACAGTACAAAACTGGCAATTTCAGGGGCTGGATTTGTGTTCCCATTGCTTTTCCCTTCTATTTTCACCTACCCATCTGGCAGGAGCCCTTAATATCTTCCTTTTCTCGGCATTAGGAGCAACCTACACGCCTCTCCTCCACGCAATGGGGAAAGAGGTGCGAGGGAGGAACTGTCAGGACAGAGTAGAAGTTCAGAGGTTCAGCCAGTCTTTAGGAGGACAATACTAGCCACTGATCTGTCCTCTCAGCAGTAGCAACATTTTGTCTTTTACAAGCTATGAGCAGCCAGTAAGTAAACAGATAGTCCTCTCCTTTCAGGGAAAAGACAGCAGGCCAGATGGTAATGGATCTCCAGGGTGTCGTTTGAGCAGTGCAAGACTAATCTGGGTCCTATTAATCAGTCTGATTCTTCCTTGTTATCTGAATGCATTCATCTACTGCAGAACACTTTAACACCTAGATAGCCAGATTTTTGGGTTTTTTTGAATGTTAATGGAAGAGACTGTTTAGGCTGCACTGTTAGGAACTCAGAATTCAAAGCAACTCCAATTGTACCCTTAATTCAGTTAAGCACAAGTACCTTTATTTATCAAAGAAGCTGTAGGATCCAGAGGGACTAGGACAAGAAGATGACACATGAATGCTGTCTTTAAGAAACAGCTCCTTTTTGTTTCTGCTGCAGAGGAAGTAGTGCAGACACTCAGTCAAAAAAATACAATTACTGTTTATGAAAGGACTGAATGACCAGTGTTGAGGAAGGACATCATTCAAATTTTATTTCTTTTTCTGTTCAGTATGTTATCTATCCACTGAAGGTAGATTTTATGTAGAAAATTTTATTGTGTCACTTAAAAACTGTCCCACAATTTGCCAGTTTCTAAGAAATTTAACTGAATGTAGATCATGTTAATACAGATATTTTTAGCTTGTGAAGGCTTTGTTTTGGAGGCTGTGATAGTCTCTTGGTATGGAAATCAAATTAAATATTTCTCTATTGTTATTAACTGATCTTTGCACTTTGAACTTTTTGAGTCACTGCCTTGCAACACAAAAAGGTTTTATGAGGGTAAGGACCATTTTCTTGTAAACATTTTAAGTCTACAGAGTATAGAGGAGAGAAATTTGGAGCAAATTTTGTATTCATATTTCAAATTATGACTCTAATTTTCTTCTCATCCATGCATCAGACAGTGTCAAAATCAATTCTGTTGTACGAAATACAGGTATTAATGCAAATATTATATAAATACTCTGATATATGTACAAGTATTTGTGTACTGGAAATGCAAATCAAGAATCTTGTAAGTCACATTTCAAGGTTTTGCTTGTGTACGTAATCAAGGCTAAGCATTAACTCCTACTTGATTTCTAAAAATTTTGTAAGGCTTGATATAGATGATCTACTTGTTAGCTTTGTATTTCTTTTTTTTTTTAGCAAGACCAGTAATAGTTAATATCTATTCAGAAAGATATCTCTCTTATTTTATTACAATATTTATAATATAAAAATTGATATTACTGGAAGATATAGAATAGTCATATGTTTTACTCAGATCTATCTTGAGATCCAAGTTACATGAAGAAAATATTTAATAGGATCTTTCTCATGTTTCTGTATCTATACCCAAGTTAGATCTTACATGTTTGATGGCCAGCAGAAAGCTGACTCTTCACCAACTTTCTGTCAAGGCACAGTTGCAAATGTTCTATGCTCACAAGTTTACAAGGAAATTCTGGCTGTTGTGGATGATTTAAGAGTACCCTGAAAAGTCAAATGATTAAAATACTATGAAATGGATAAATGTAATGTAAACTAGACCAAACCTCAAATAATACTTCCATAATTACTTAATCCAGAATTTGAGTCTTTATGAAGTTAATGTGTATCTTGAATGGATCCCTACTCTCACAAAAAATGTTACATTATAACACATATCCTGTCTTATGTTTCAGTACAATCAGTTCTCACTAAAGTGCATCTCTCACAACCTAGAAAGGTAAAGGTGAACTCACTTCATACTACTAATTTGAAAACTAGGACATCTGCATCTCGCTGCTAGCCATTAAAAACAAAGTAGCTATTCACTCTAATTCCTACTAGTGTTAGTTTTATCCTGGTTAAATGTCTTCACTAACACCTAACCAACAAGCTTATATTAGAAATACTCATTGTCTTCCAAATATTCAAATGCTCACTTGTTTCAGGAAGATCCCACCCCAGACAAAAAAGAAAAAAATCCACCTCCTGAAAAAGGCATTTTTGCCAATGTGTATGATAGAGGTAGTAGTCAGCAGTCTAGCTGAAGGAACAAATTAATGACTCTCTCTCCTTTTTCATACTGTTCAATATGTAATAGAAAAGTATAGAAGAGTATATTAATGACGTTTCTACACTATTTCACAAGCCTGACAGCTATGATTTTAGGCTTTTTGCAAACATGACAAGACATCACTGCATTAACTTACAATTGTGTGCAAAAGATGGCTCAGACATGAGGGCTGAAATTACTGGTGAGGTAGAAGTCTCAAGTGAAAACTTAAATTCTTGCACATGAGAACTGGTATAACCTCTAGAGGAAAAAAAGTCTCAAACATAAAATGCTAATGCGTGGAAAATGGAACCACAGATTTTTTTTTTTTTTTTTAATTAAGTGAAAAAAGTAATGTACAGATTTCTCCCACGTCCTTTGTCTTAGATCACTTCTATCATATATCCCAGGGTCATTTATCATTGTAGCCAAGGAGTCTGAAAACATATAATGTAATTTGAGAAAAAATTACCATTGCAGTCAGATGTTTTTTATTGGGCTTTTCTACTTGTTGTAGAGTGACTTAAAAAATGATGGAGAAGGAAGTGTAAGGAAAAAAAAAAACAACCAAACAAAAAAACTATATATTTTTTTTACTAGGCAAAAATGGCAGGTCTTCCAACAGTGTAGAGTACTTCACAGAATAAAAAATCTGACAGCAGCAAGTGTAGTTTCTGTGAGAAAACACTGAATGGAGAATTGTTTTTACAGGCTTCTGTTCATAAATTCTATGATTATGAAATATATTTAATCACTCCTCTTATTTAAAATTTTATTTACAAATAATTATATCAACAGTGGTTAAATCCTTCCTGAACTTCTTGCTTTACATATGTATTTTTTAATAAAAAATATCAGCGTAAGAAAGTTATGATGGGCTGAAGTTCATTGGAGTTAACTTAAAATCAAAGGATATACCTTGAAAATGTCGAGGAGAGACCTGTGGGGTTTTCTTTAATCTGCAAGAGCAAGCAATAGTAAAACACTTTCCAGAACACTTTTCATTTCTTGGCAGAAGACATTAGACATTTACTCATGGGTGTACTGACCTCTTGATCGTGCACACAAATTCTTGACTCGTTATTTGCAGTCTTCAAAGATTGTGTTCCTGGGCTCTAATTCCCTATGGAACCAGTGTCAGCTAACTAGTGTACCTGAACATGTTTCATCCCCACCTGGTTGGACACAACTACTTTGATATGAACTTTCTACAGTATGTATTACACAGAATAAATGTGCCCTATATGTGCTAAGTATTTAGAGATGTTTAGAAGAAAATGTTTTTATCCATTGCAATATTTAAGTGTTCCTTATTTAAAAATAAGAAAGGCAATATTCTTTACATGCATAAGAGTTAGATACTCATTTACATCTGAGTATAGCTAGAAAGGAAATTTAAGAGGTACCTTTGTGGCGTGCTTCCAACACAGAGCCTGCACATTCATGTGAAGATGCTTTACCCCCAAAAATTCCCAGCTGAGGACTAGCTCCACATGATGTACAGGGACAGTAGAACTTCAAGTGAGTTCAGCGGCTACTATTCCTGAGGGAGTTGAAGGATAGGAATGATATTTTCCCTCACTTGAATTGCAGAGGTCACAAACAGATGGATTAAAACAATTGCAATTTTTTTCAGAAAAGTGAGCAAGCAAAAGGTAAAGTTGGTGATGTTAGAAGAGCGTGTGGTGGGGATCAGTGTGATGGAGCAACAACCAGGAAAAATGAATGTGATTTTGAAAAGCTCTGGCAATTAAATGGAAAAGTGGATAATAGTCTTTTGTTCACAAGTTAAAGATTTAAATTGGAAAAAAATTTAAAAAGCCTACAGCAACATCACAAATAAACTAGAAAGTGCTGTGTTTCCTAAAAAAGTTTTCTGGATTGCCTCCTGTTACAATGCATAGCAGAAGATATTTTTGTATACATTCTTTGTGGCTAATTTAAAAGAATTGTCATCTTCCTGATAAATGTGTAAATGTGCATTTTATTTGAAAAATTCTTTAAAAATTTAGCTTTTCTTATGTTGATTTTTGTTTTCAAGGTCTTCTTCTTTACAAACATTCACATCTATTCCTAAGGGAAGTTTTTCTTGCTAAGCAGGATTTCACTTCACGCCTGGAAACTACAAAAATAATTCAATGAATATATTTTTTTTCTTNTTTTTTTTTTTTTTTTTTTTTTTTTTTTTTTTTTTTTTTTCTTAATTATATGGAACAGAGAACTGCAGATAGTAAGAAAAAAATCAGTTTAGGGATCTGGCTAAATTATGACTTGTTAGTCTTGAATTCTCTTAGTCACATGCAGAACAGAATCTTTATTGCACTGCCACAGTGCTATTAATAAATTCCTTTTCAGTGATAAACAGTAAATATTTCTATTGAAGGCAGTTCTTAGGAAGATCTTTCTGATACCACAAACTCCTTTATAATCAGAACATAAGCTTGCCTGGGAAAGGATTGCCTCCATGATGTGAAACTAGTATAACATTCAGCTAGAAACTAGTATATCAATTTGCTTGAAATTCAGAAACCTTATTTAGAATGAATTTTCCTCTTCTTGTTTTTTTTATCTGTTACTATCGCAAGAAATAGTAGCTGTTATGCTACTGATTATGACAGGCAATTATAAAAATGAAAGCAGAATTAGGAGGTAAAGGATTTAATGTTCTGTTTGGGTTAGTCTTTGTACGAAATGAGAGATGAGTGCTGCAGAGATGGGGTAAATGAAGACTGCTTGACAGTGTGGCCAAAATTGAACATCATTGCTCAAGGGTGTTATTCCAGAGTCTTATTATCTTATCCACAAGAAATCATAGAGAATAACAGAGAGGGATAGGAATCCCTGTTTCTGTTACTGCTGGTAGGATGGACATGCAAAGTACTAATGTTAGAAAGAGTCACCTCTCCTCGTGACTGGCCATGAGTAGAGAGGCTTATCCTTTAGCAGAAACAAGATTGGAAGCCTTATGGGTTTCCAGGGATACAGCCTGGGCAAACCACCCGGGTTCTGTTGTTTTGTTCCCCCAGGTGACTGGCTACATTGCTTATGTTAAGGTCCATCTCAGGTCTTAACCCATCCATTCTCCAAAACCACCCACATTTAGTCATTTCCTGAATCCATGGACATGTCTTCATGGGTCACAAGCAAATATTTTAGCAGACAGCTTCTGGCTTTTCAGCTAGTAGGTTTTAAAAATGTATTTTGTAATACTATAGCAATTTCTCACAATTCAGAAATAACCCACTTTGACCATTACAGCAAGGCACTGTAGTCTTAACATAGTTTCAAAGTGCCATGCACCAATTCCAAGTATTCTGTTTGTGCAGAGTTGCCATATACTTAGGATATATTTTGAAAAACATACAGAAGCATATATAGTACAATAGATTATGGAAATATTTTGCTCATTTATAGCATCATATAAAATAGCTGTTGCTTTTTTTTTTTAATTAAATTGCATTTTTATTAGTTTATGATGGAATTGGAAGAATTAGACCTAATATCTGATCGAAGTAAAGATGACAGCTGTAAAAACAAACCAAATAGCCTTTGTTTGCTTGCATGAAATAAATTCTCTTTCCTTAGATCTCTAACTTCTAGTTTTTTGTAACTTTCTGGTCTGTGCATTAGGTCTATTGCAAAAAAAAAAAAAAAAAAAAGAATTATTTGCTCAAAGATGTGAGGAATTTCTTTCTTTTAATTTCTTCAAAAATTACCTAAGTACCATTGCAAAACTTTTTAATGATAGGAGGTAAACACGCCTAATTCATTAAGATTCATTAAGAGTTCTAATATATACTGTCAGTAGAAGTTGTTGAAGTAGAATTTTTAGAAACCATTACTAACTCAGTGGGTTGCTGCCATGCTAGGTTTTGTTAAAATATTTCATATTAACTTAATTACAAAGCACTTGATTATTTAATGCAATTGTGAACCACCTCCTCCAGAAGAGTTTACAGAGATTCACTCAGTAGTGGTCTCTTGCATTGTGCCGTTAGTAAAAGACCCCACTGTTCTACATTTCCTACTGCCTAACTCTTTGTCACTTTAAATTAATTTCAAAATACAACTGAAAAGTCTTTTGTTCCTAACCAGGACCTCTGAACACAAAGGAATTAAAAAAGAATTCTTTTTTTTTTTAGTTACACTATGTGGATTCATCTGTCTTAAAAAAGAAAAATATTCATGACTATTTCAGCCAAGGTAGTGTCTAAGCAGAACTACAAGTGGGGCCATAGATAATTTTGGAGAAAAATATTTCAGGTAGGTGCACTGTATATTGGCATTCAACACTGGATAAATGTGAAAAATTCTAAGCAAAATAGGTAGAAGTGCGGGAATTTTATGAACATATATTGCCTGCTGCATAGAAAGTGCCAAACAGTTTCAGAAATTTCATCATAACAATGCCATTAATTTGATTAAAGGATCTTGAGGTGAGGAACAAATCTGAAATATTTTACCTGAAAAATCATTATCATAAAAGTAGAAAAAACAACTTCAGTTTGCAACTGTTTTTAACTTCAGCTCCTGAGGTATGGGGAAAGTAGTCAGACTACTGAGAATAGGACTTTCTGGGCTGTTAAGGGGGAAACATGGCCTGAAACCAAGAGCAGCCTAATCAGATGGAACAGAAATGGAACAAGAGAGAATTGAAAGTATCTATGAGATGAGCCAAGAGGAAGCATGGTTTTGTTCCCAGAACTGTGGAAACTTACATGTAAGGTAGAAAAATAGTGCAAAATGATTGAGAAGATCTTACTGTTTTCACTGGTTGAGATGAGGAAGGGCTTTGATTTAAAAGAATAAGAAGGAAATCGTGAGGCAAATATTGAGATGGATACAATGGAAGGTAATATCTTTATGCTGACATCAAAAAACTAACTTGCCAATAGAGACATTTAATACCTTTTGGAGGGTATGAGGACTTGTAACACTTAGGAAGATAGAAATCAGACTTTGCAATTCTCTAAAAGCAAAATATCACTGGAATATTTAATTATTAGAACCTGACATGCATAAGTTCCCTCAATGTTCAGGTAATTTCTCTCTTAACATATTCAGCTGGTTTGATCCTTTAACTCTTCTCCTCTAAAACTCACATTCCATAAGGCAATTGGGCAACAAGATCAATATAACCACTGTCACTGTGACATTTGATTAAGTAAAGTCTTGCCTGGCTTACCATGAGAAAATTTTGGACTCTCACTGCTAGAACTTAATTAAGTCCCATTTTTCTAATTTGATT
Source organism: Edolisoma coerulescens (assembly GCA_013397115.1). Classification (NCBI taxonomy): domain Eukaryota; kingdom Metazoa; phylum Chordata; class Aves; order Passeriformes; family Campephagidae; genus Edolisoma; species Edolisoma coerulescens. Next base: position 352,546 of record VWZW01005329.1, on the reverse strand, counting down.
ACCTTTGCAACTTCAACTTGCATCTTAATTTTGAGCAGTGATCAGAAGCTAAATACAGCCTACATTTTCAGAACCATTGAGATTTGTATAGTTTAGTCTTATTTCCCCAATGTGTTTATGAGCTAGGTATTTTTTTCTTTTTCTTTTTCCTTTTACATGTGGAACATGTTGTGTGATGTAAAATCTGATTTCTATTAAGGTTTGAAGGCTAAAAAGATTAGATCATGACATTGCACTTTTAGTCTATTATTTTTCTGCTGTAATTTTGAGAAACTCTGCTTTGTTTTAAGGATTCCTTTCTGTGGCATAATCACAGCTGCCATGTTATCTTGCCTAGATACCAGCCACCTTACCTAATCATCTAACCACTTAAAATGTGCTTTTTGGAATTTCAGTTTAATTTTTGGTGTGAAGTGCTTGTGAGGTGTGGAGGGTTTTTTGTTTATTTTTTTGCTTTGGGGTTTTTATTTTTAGTTTTATTTTGCAAGTTACAAATAAAATATAAAATACAAGACTTCTTAATTATAAAGAGTTTTCTTTTACTCATGAAGAGAGAAAGATACTGCATTTGGTCTCTGCATAGTTTTTCCAGAATTCAACACAGCAGCTCTTAGTTTAGAAATAAATGCCTAAGTGAAACATTCATATGGAAAGATGTGTGTCAGCAGGGAGGCTACGTTTGAGGCCATAGGACAAATTAATGGGCATTACCCTCAAGCTTCTGGGAAAATGAGAAGTTGTGCTGAAGCAGTTTGAGTCAAAAGTTCATAAGGAATCTCAAATATATCTGGACTAGGAAGAAGCTAAAGCTCTCTCCTACAGGGCTGGTAAGCCTTTGAGTTTCTTGAAATGTCACTGATTTTGAAAGCAGTAATGCATTTAGTATTATTTTATTATATTCCATTTTACATAAAAATAAGCTTATTGATGTAGAATCTATCACATATGTTTCCTACTGATACTTCAACATAAGATATGCATCCACAAACAAGAATTCTGGGCTCTTTAGAAACCTCAGTGGTACTTGACATTGTACCTCCAAGTTTGCTAGAGGTAAGAAGTGTGCCAACCATCCAGTGATTCATTTCATATAGTAATTTCTAGCATTACTAACTGCTCCAAGTAGGCATTTCAAAATTGGTCTGTATAACTTGTAAATAAATACATTTACCAAAAACTTGTTTGCAAGACATCCAGCCATCTATCAGTCTAATCTGTGCTCCAACTACCTCATGTTGTGCAGTGCCTCGGGGGCAGAGTTTTAAGAGATGAAGAATTCAGAGATGGGTTTGCTCACAAGGCATTGCCAGCAGCCCCAGCGCAGGGCACGGCTGAGCCCCTCAGCCACGGGCGGGCGGGCGAGAGCCCCGGGGAAAGCCTGGGCAAGGGAGGGCAAAACGCTGCCTGGCAGCCAGGGCTGAGTGAGGAGAGACAGAAAGATGAGGTCAGGAGGGTCTCCAGGCCCCCAGCAGGGATGCCTCTTTGGCCCCAGGAGAGACCCCGGTGCGGCAGGTGGACATACCCTGAGGGAATCTGCAGCCCATGGAGAGCCCATGCTGGTCTAACCTTATCTTGAAGGACTGAAGCTCGTGGAAATGCCCCAGGCTGGAGCCAGTGTAGAGTGTGAGGAAGGAGGAGCAGCAGAGAGGAGCTGTTATGGACTGACCACAGTCCCCCATTCCTCATGCCCCTGCTCTGTTTGGAGAGGGTACTGGTGCATTTGTATTAAACCTGGTTTTGCTAATGCCTTTGAGGGTGGTGCCTAAAATAGCCTAAACCACTCTTTCACAACAGTGGGGAAGAGGTAGAGGAGTGACAGATGATGAAGTGAAAGTAAACCTGGGAATGGGGAAGAGGTAGAGGAGTGACAGATGATGAAGTGAAAGTAAACCTGGGAATAAGGAGGGGGATGGGAGCAGGCAAAGGTGATGAGTGAACTTTTGCTTTTGTTTCACACTCCTCAAATGTCTTTTATTTCACAATTATTTAGTTTATTTTTGTCCCCTTGATGGTAACTGGTAAGAGATGACCCTGTCTTTATCTTAGCCCATGAGCCTTTTCCTTCTCTTTTCTCCTGATCTCTTGTAAAACGGGAGTGGGACTGTGGCTGGGTGGGCATCTGGCCATTACTTAAGGTAAACTCACCATGTCTCCCTTAGAGGTAGATGTAGATAGAAATTAATTCACCCTTAGATTTCATCTTCTTAAAGCCAAAATTTTTCTCACCCTTGTGCCCCTCTGCTGGAATCAGTCCAGTGCATTATCTCCCTTGCACAGGGCAGTCCAAAACTGGATGTGGTCTTGTAAGTGCCTGTTACTGAACAGGGATATCCATTTCCAGTTAATGCTATATGCTTAAATTTAAAAGTTAACACATTTATTTGAAAGACCTTTGCATCTGAAAGTCCTCTGTCACGGAAAACAGTATAAAGACATGGAATAAGGAGTTAATAATGAAGGTCACAAGTGACCACTGTAATCAGCTAATATGATAGCATAGGGCAAATCCACTTCTGTCTTTAAGCTTTAATAAAAACTGTTAAAATGCCTTTTTAAAAGGATCCAAAGTAAATATGAAAATTAAACAGTTTTAGGGATCTTGTGAATGTCTTTGGCAGATTTTACATCGCCTAATTCAATTGACCAACAAAAAAAACCAAAACCAAACAAAAAAATTCAGCCATTGAATCTTGCCATGCACTTATTCAGCTAAGCAAGACAGACCTCAGGAATTGCTTTTACCTGTTGAGTTCTGTTTTTCTTTTTGTAGACAAATTAATCTTAGAGCACACATAAAAAGGTGTTAGAAGCAAGTTTGCAGCAAATTCTTAAGACAGTGTCAGCATAACATTTCAGAGTTTTACAGTCCTTAACTTATGGATGCCAGTTAGCTGACACAATAACACTCTTGGTTGTTTCAAGAAAATTTCTAAATGGTGATGAGAGAGATAACGACATCGGTATGCTTTTACCTTGTTAAAGTATTTCCATTTCTTTACTGTGTTACACGTGCTGGGAAAATAAACAAGATCAACAGCAAAGTGTGAGTGTGTATCTCGTAGCCCTGAAAAACCCCAAACCGAACAGCTCCCCAAAGATTTTAGAGAAAAGGGATTTTATTGTTAACTGCTTGTAGTACTTTCCCTACTCACATTGGACTAGTTTCTCCCTGGACCCTTTCCTTACATATTTATATATATGTATGTAGAATATAGACGTATTCTTATTATATAAATTTATACATAACAGAAGTTAGATAAGGAAGAACAGAAAAGGGAGATGTCCGTCTTGGACAGTGAATTATTAGCAGCATTTTCTAGTAGTATTATCATTATTTACTCTGTATAGGAGAAGGAAACTTCTCTCTTAAAGAGAGAAGTTGCCTGATTTTATAAGGAAATTAAATATGCCTGTAGGTAATTTTACCATTTTCCAAAATAAAAATGGTTTCTGAAATAAGTATTGTCAATAACTGGAATTTTTTAATAAAGATACTAAAAATTATTGCTGTGGATGAAAACTTAGAAATATTTAAACTGTTTCTCTTTATTTTCCTCTCTGTCATCTCCTCCCTGGTTATTTGCAGACATTTCTGGTTTTCAGCTTATTGCATCATAATAGTGAATAAGTGTCACATTAATTTTATTACTTAAATGTTTTCAATCCAGTCCCTTACCTCAGACACTTAGAAATATCTGAAATGCTTACATTTTTTTCATACTTCAGATTAGATTTATTTGAAGCTAGATATACTGAACACTGTAATTCATTTGGTTAGCTAATAAAATATCCCAGTTTGAATTAGAAATCGTATCTTAAAATTATCTTTATTTAACAGTGTGAGATAACTACATTAGGTATTTAATTTTAGAGCTTTGATACTGGAAAAAAAAATTACAGTATTTCTCCTACTCATTAATGTTCCTTCATCTGCTTTCTAGTAATTACTTTTCAGTTTCAGCAGTTTTTACTTCTCCAGGGTGTGAGAGGCTGAAACGTTAGTGGTTATCAACTCAAACAATCAGCCATTTGCAAAAGCAATGGGTGCTTTGCTGAGGCCAGGTTTGCACCCTCCAACCAAAGGGTAGGAGGAGTTTTGGATTTGTGATGGCAAAACCTCTGATCCGCATAAGACAGATGTTGTGAGCACCCACCACTGGAGGATGACCACAACAAACTGACTATTTAGATAAACCAGTTGAGCCCTGTGACTAATTGTGTCCCTGATAAACTCTGAGTGATGTCTTAAACAAGCTGTTTTCTGGACAGATAAGGGAAAAGGCCAGTAAAAGCAGATCCTGCAGAGGAGATGTGATGGCTTCTATTATGCCAATTCCCTCTGATAAGGCACAATATGAAAAGCAGGGCAAAGCAGAGGTCATGTCATTAGAAAGGGCCATAAACCATCAAACACTCCCGAAGAACCCTCAGACTCATTTCTGGGGTCTTCCACCAGAGGACTGTGCATGATCCACAGTGTTACATCAGGCAGTGTAGAACTCTCCCCCCAGGGGAGGTACCTGGGCATCCTCACCAGAACTTGAACATTTATTAGCCCATTGAACTTTTCCCCCACACCAGACAGATCAAGACTGTGACCATTACTTCGACCAATGGCCATCTAGTTTGTAACAAGCAGCTCTCATTGCTGGATCCATGGGTGGTGATTTTTTTCCTCTCCACTATCTGCTCTTATCCTTTCTTCCTCTCTTTCTTTTTCATATATATGTTCTTTACACTTTTATATTGTTATATTTCTATTGATAATAACAAAAACCAGCCACATACCTCCTTTCCATTGCAACCAAATTGTTCTAAATAAACCTGCCACCAATACATACAGTGTCATTTCACTCTAATCCACCCCAAGGGATCTATTACAAGAACATCAGTTAACTCATCATCAGGAGCTGGTCATAACACAAAGTTGGGGCTTTTTCCTCCTCTCTTGTGGTATTCAACTTGTATAATCCTGTGAAGGAGGGCATTTACTTGTTCAATAGTTGCAATGGACATGAAGCTACATGGCATCATGCTGAAATGAGAGCCTCAAAATGAGTCTCAAGGTCTGTTTTCTGAACCTTTTATTTGCTCAACAAAGTTGAATCTTTACTTAAACAAGTTCCATTATTCCAGGTGATATTTCAATAAAATAGTGCAAAGGACCAAAAGTTCTTGGGTATCCCTGAGTATTGTCATTTAACAGAGATAGAGGGAGGTCTGCCTCAGATCCATGTGTAACATGGGTCGCTATTGAGGGTCCCTTTATCTGTGCCTATGCGTCACCTAGATTATTGTGCTATATCACTATGACACTGTGAATTCTAAATGAAATTTAATTCTCTGTTTGAATTTGCAATAAACTGTATTCATCATTAGAAAAATGAATGCCTGATTGAAGGGACTTGCTCAATGTAGTGCAAGTGATTAGATGATTTTCTCCCTGTGTTCATAGTGTATATCTTCCAAGTATATATCTTACAAATTTCATCCAAGGCAGATTTCCACTCCTTTTCTTTCCCTGTCACAAGAAAATTAAATTATCTTTTTAATTTTTTTTCATGTGCTGTTACCCATTTTGATAACTCTTCTGGTTTTGATTTTTAATTTCTGCTTTGATATTTTTTGACTTTACCTTCTATATGAAATAAAAATCCTTGTCTATGGGACAATTGGCATTTTTACTTGTTGCTTTGGATTGGTTTTTTTTGTTTTGTCTTGTTTTTTTTGCTCTTTTGTTCTGAGATTAGAATGAATCTTAGTTACTGGAGCTATAATGACAAAGATTTTGAAAATAAACTCAACAAAAAAGTTCAAAAACTAAAAATCGCGGCTTTATTTTTAGAAATTCAGGGAAATATAATCAAAAAACTTGGAAGAATGGAAAAGTCATGTCCTTGGCATGGCATTTTCTCTTCCTATGGCCTCAGTACTTTTGCAATAATTTTATGATTACTGTGACTTTGCATTTGCCTTATTAGTTGATTGTTTAGAGTTTATGCAATTATTTGATAAAATTATGTGTAAGATGAATATCTTCAGTTTCTAAAAAATGTACATATGTGACAGGTGATTATATTGTTTGGCATATTGAATAGGCATTTCAGCTGAGCTGTGTAAATCATTGTAGATATAAAATGCAAGGTATCATTCTTGCAAACAGTTGCTTAGGAAAAGAAGAGACAAAAACCAATATAATTGCAATGCTTCTTGAAATAATTTCCTCTAAAGTAATACATACAATTTTTATGTAGTGCACTGTATAAAAGTGTACTTGTTAAACAGCATTATTTAATGTACTTTCCAAATCCACAAGGTAGAAGGCAATTAAACACTTTTACAACATCTTTCCAAGATAAGTTAGGCAAGTTATTAACTTCTTTCTGTAGCCCCCTAACTTAAGGCAGAAGCAAGTTAATGAATTCATTTTTTATGGTACCTAATACTGAAATTCATTGTAATTTTTGTTAATGAAGAAATCACAAATTTCTAGGAAGAGTCGTTTCCATAAATGAAGAAAGTCTGGGACCAGAAGATGATGGAATAAAAATTTGTGCTGGTTTTTGGCTGCGGTAACCAAGGCTGATAATAAAGAGACTTTTTTGTTACTGCTGAGCAGGGCTTACATGGAGCCAAGGCCTTTACTGCCTTCTGTACTGCCAAAGTGGCAAGTTCTTGAATATCTCTGGTGAGGGAGGCTCTACAGCCTCTCTGGACAATCTGTCTCAGGGCTCTGTCACCTGCACAGTAAAGAAGTTCTTCCTCATATTCAGGTGGAACTTCAACAGGGCAGAATGATAAAATGCCTTCTGTCTTAGTGAAAAAGCTACTCTTTCTACGGATGGGGACTCGATGGCTTTTGATAAATTATGTCCCACTAAAAAATTTTGCATTTGACTAAGTTAAAACAAGTTTTGCCTGGAGAGAGGTGAAGTATACTTTTGATCTTTTCAAATAATGTAACCAATGTTCAAATGCCATCTTTCATTACACATGGCCATTAGTGCCACTTTAAAATCAACCTGTCTAGCTTGGATGGTAACCTAACACTATGCAGTGCAAATCCAGGAAATGGTTAGTGACAAGTAACAGCTGGTGATGCATACCAGTGTCCTAACCTGTCTAAATTTTATTTAATTATTATATTACTATTGTATATTTAACAAAAATTCAACCTGAAAAGTAAATTGGCATGCTAGCATTATCAGTTTGAAGATGTCTCCTGGGCAGCAAATTTTTTTCAGTCATTACTGTATGGATACCCTAATACTGCCTCCTGCCACTTGTGTTCCTTAAATTTCATTCCTTTTTCCCCCAGACAAAATGCTGTATTTATTTCTGGAATAAGTTGTCTTTGAAATTATGGAACCAAATTGACAAACAATATACGTGCCACCTCCCTATTTCCTCTCAGTTGTCGTAACAGCATTAAAGCTTTTCATAACTAATGGCTCAATCTACTAAAGTAGACTGAGATAAATAATCAAGATCTCTTAACTTGTTAATGCTCTGTAAGTAAAGTATCTGGCAAGGGAAAGAATATTGTTCTTTCTTCTTGTCATTAATTCTCTTTGGAAATTAACCTCAGAACCCAAATAAAATAAGATGTTCATGGGCCAAGAGTGACATATTACTGGGAGAACTTGGTTAGAGAGAGCCAATAAACTGGAGACCTTCTAGATGTTGCACTGACATAAACAATAGAAATAAGAAAATATATTTATGAAGCTTAAGTAAATAAAAAAATCTTTTTTAAAATAGTTCTCTGAGTTATTGGAAGACTTATGGGTTTGTAGGAGGCTAATTTCCAGTGCATTTATTTCTTCTTGTTGGCTGACTTTCTAAGCTAAATTGTACTAAAGATTTAATGTGCACTCACCCTTCATTAGATACCAGAAAATGCTCATTCAGGAGAAATGATACAAATGTCATACGGCCAAGAAAAATCTTGGTCAGCATATCTCGTGACGTAATCCCAGGCATACACCACTGTCAGTGGCTGCTGGATCCCTCACTCTGCCTTTATTTTTTTGATGCAATTGAAGCTAATATTTTATCATGGTATAAAATTGTTTGGTATTAATCACCTTTTGCCTCATCTGTGTATCTCTAACTCCTGTGGGGATTTATTTGTTTACTTTAATCTGACATGCAAATCATACAGCTTCCTACTCCTCCATCCCAAAATCTGCCGACATTCATAGGGAGGGTTTATTATATGTGCAGTAGTATTTTTCTACATGAAAAATACAGAATATATACGTGTATGTATGTCATCTATATAACCATCTTACTTTATACATATATTTTTTTAATATATCAAGCAGAATCTGTATAAAGAGCTTGTGCATTATTTAGATTTATTGTGTAAACTGACAAAATTATATATAGCACAAAATATGATGAGTTCATACATGCCTTAATGACTCAAAACCAACAGAGAAATACCTTGAAAAACAATGGCAAATCACCTCTGAACAATGTAAGGAGATTGTATACACAGCTAGCCATGTTTTCTTTGATTAAAAAGTATAGTTTATTCAGAAACTATTTTACTCTCTGCCTAGTATTTTACTATTTGACAACCTTGTTATTCACCCACAAAGTTTACTTTAATCAAAAGTATATTTCTTGTTTTTGAAAATCTGTGAGTCTTTACATCTCAAAATGACAGTGCATATTTATATGCAGTGTAGTGTGTACTTACATTCAGTTCCTAAATGCATCCTGGCTTGGTTCAGTTTTTTATTCCAGAAATTAATTATTGCTGCATACATAATCATGTTGAGACAATTTTTTTTTTTTTTTAATTCTACACCTTTTCAGTTAACTGGTAACAGAGGGATAAGAACAAAACTTAAGAAGAGTTAAAAAAGATTGATGGTCATTCACACACAATTTCTTCCTTTTCCAATGTTGACAGGAAAAACCCCACACTGGTTTACAGAAAAATGGCACAGCTATAATAGTTTAACCAAAATAATTTTATAAGCTCTTTTGCCATTCAGAAACTCTCTTGATTTTGATTCACATGAAAAAGTAACAGCAACTAAAATTAGAAACTCCATGATGTTGTCCTGAATGGTTTCTTCACTCACACATATGAATTAAGTGTGCATTCCCTGCTTACTTGTTGATTTGCTTATGCTTTGCTCAAGACAAACTGAATGATTTCTGAAAAGCTGGTTAAACTAGAACTTCTCTATTTTTTAAAATTCATTATGTGAACTATATGAAGGCCTTTCATAAACTTCTTTAAGCTGAAGTTTGACCCTCCCATATTTTAAAAAATACTTGTATTGTAACATAGTTTCACTCTGTATCCCTCTTTTCTATTCTTTCCCACATGAAAATAAAAATCCAATAGCAATTAGGAAGTAGAAACTAGATGATGGTTCATCAGAAATTAACTAATTCATGGAATAGAGTTCCTCACAGTCAAGGTAAGTAGATAATGAAATACCCTTTTTTAAGGATTAGCTTGAAGCTTGTTTTGTGAACCTCTCTTCAAAGACAAAGAATGCTAAAGGCTGGTTTATAGCTTGAAAATAAAGCTAAATGTAAATTTCAGAGTTTAAAAATAAGGTATTTTGAAATTAAACTGTGGTACATAAATTACTGTTTAAAGGAAGTATTATTTAACTTTTTTGCCATCAGAGTATCTTCAAGGTTCTTTTCTGAATACCTCCATTCAAAGAAAAGGGGTTTATTTTAAAAAATATTCCACATTAGAGATGCACAGAAAATTAAACAATGAAGTAAACCAGATCTTGATATGGCTGTTCACTTATGTATATGTCCAGAGCATGTCTGCAGGAAAGTCAGTAGTTACATGACAGAGATTACTAAAAGGTTAACTCTGTAGCAGTACCTGTCATCTTTTAACACAGCACAGTGTTCTTGCTTCTTTCAGTTGTTATTTTCTCAGAAACTGAAGGGATGTTTCTAATTTATATCTTGAAAATAAAAAATATTTATTCTGAAAGGACAGAAACTTCAGAATATGACTGTAATGTATGAATGTTTTTGATATTCTGAATATTTTGATAAGATTAATTTCTCTCTCTTATTTCTACAACATTTTAAAGTGAAAAAAAATAAAATCCAAAATGTGTTTGAAATATAGCATTCTGTTATGAAATAACATACTTGCGTCTTTCCTGTATGACGTGAAGGTTAAGGCATATTGTGTTCACCAGAAAACCTGACTTTTTTGTTAGCTTGATACAGAAAGACTGTCATTTTGAGAAAAACAGCACGTCTTTAGTGAACACAACAGCTGTCTTACTTTGTTTGTTTTTATTTTTTTTCCTTTTGTGGTGATCCATAGAAAGTTTGTCTAATCCTAACTTTGCAGTGACCTCAACTCTGTAGACTAGAATGTTTTGGGTTGATATTTTTTCCCTTTTGGCCAGTATTTTCTACCCAAATGTTTCTCGTCACAGTGAAACATTGACTGCTCCTCTCCGCATGCACTATTTCTGTCTCTCTCTGTCTAGCTTCTCACTGTGGAGTAAAAGAATATTCTGGAAACATTCCTGGGTTCTGGGGAAAATCTTTTGATATTTCAATGGGAATGGTGACCTTCAAAATTTGTCAAATTTACTGCAAACCTTAGAATTGTTCTTCTGGATCCCAATAAAACAAATATCCCCAAATATTCTTATAAAATATAATGTGTTTTAATACCCTTTGTAGAAAGCATGTAAATAATTATTTTTTATTGCCATTATTGTTAACATCCAATTGCTTTCTAACATCATGGTATGAACATTATTCTGATACTTCTTACAGTTCTGTGGAAAGCCAATGAATAAAAATTAAATACACGCAATTATTATTTGATAGTTCCTATTGAAGTTATTTCATGTTCTTTAATGATAACTGAGACATTATTTCCCAGTATATTTCACCAATATTTTGCGGCTGGTAACAGAATTTTAATTGGTTAAAGTCTAGACTTACACAATTAGGAAAAAACACAGTATCATATGTTTCAAGAAAAATTAGCCAGCATTGCATAAGTTTCAGTGAAAATAAAATTGTCATCTGAGAATTAAATGATTAATTATGCAGAAGAAATGCAAGGAAACTGTAAGCTTTGCATGAGCAATTTGCAAATTGAAGGTGAAATATATTCATTCTGTAATTAATATCTCCATGGTAGTGATGAACACAGATAAGTGATTGGCCAAAATTCACAAAAAGCATTTATGATGGAGATGGAATAGAGGTTATTTTCTCTAGAACTTGACATGTGTTGTTACTGTTAGACTAGACAGCATTTATAGTTTATAAGCTATTGTATAATACTTATAGAAGGGATTTTCTGCAGTTATCAGCTTCTTCCTAGTACCCATTAATAGTGAGTTATGTCCCATGCATTATCTTACAGCTTTCATGGTTTAGTGTTAAATTTTACATTTTTTGATTCACACAAGTTATGTCAGTTTTCCAAAACTTTAGGAGTGTTCTTTTCTTCACGATGAAACCTAGGTGGCTGTCATGGTATTGTGTCTGAGTACACTGTGCATTTTATTTTCTATACAATTTAAATGTGCTGAGACTTAAGAGACCTGTTACATTTTAAAGATCTTTTTTTATTTACTGTTTTTACTTAAAATCAAAAACTAAACAACAGCAATATTAAGTTAAAACTGTTAAACAATGATATTCTGGTTTTCAGGGTTCTGTTCTTTTGTCTGCTTCTCTTAATTGCTAATTCTGCATATGGCATTTATGACAAAATAAATATTAAAAATTATTTGCTACATCTGAAAAAAACTGTGCTAATAGTCTCCCGTAGGCCTTCATTATACCTTATAACTTCAAATTATACTGCACAGAAGCATAATTAAAAAATGCCAGAAGTTGGAACTCTTAGATACTTGCTTTTTGGGGATCAGAATGTAGCACAATAAATGACCTAACAAGAGAGCATACCCAGGTTCTTGTCTGATTTTCAGTTTGAAAATAAGCTATAAAAGGGTGTTGGCTTGTTTGGGCCATCTTTGACTGAGCTTCTTTTTGTGTTGGCTTGTTTGGTTTGGGTTTGTTTGATTTTTTTTTTCCTTTTGTAATGCTATTGTCCTGAGGCTAAAATATCATGGTCTTTTAGAAAGATGTATGGGAAATTAATTTTGTGCTGTGTTGTGACATTGTTGAATGAAAAGAGAAAGTATTAAACGACTGAATGGTGAATCACTGTTTATTGGTTTATTTTACTATTGTGTTACTATGTAACTAAAGGCCATATTTTGCAAAAATGATGAAGGGTCAGAGTCCAAAGGTAAATTACTTTCCCATAACTTTTAGGTCACTTCCTGACTCCCGCATAAAAATATCTCGTAACAGAAGAATATGTTTCTAGAGTGGTATCTATTTAATTTTATCCAATATAATCCCTTTAAGTGTATTTTTCAGAAGATAAGAAACAGTAGGTAATATCATTGTGGTAACAAATAAGTGTATAAACCTTCAGAACAGTTTTACATTTACATTTGGAGTAATATAAATGTAGCAATTTCTAAATTTCAAGAAGTGAAGAAAATCATATCTGTTGCTATAAAAATATCTAACAAAACAAAAAAAAATAACACTTTAATTTTTGTTTATGCCAGGAAGTGTGCAATATTACAGAAAGAAACATAAAGCTATACACAAATATACAGAGACTTTTAAGTATTGGTTTAACAGTTTTGTTATACTATTTGCAAGAATTTTCCCTTCCCTTATTTTGACTAAGCCATGAAAACCAACAACAAAGCAGCACACTCTATGTATTAGCTTTAATTTGATTTTGGGTCAATCAAATGTGATTGATTGATTGATTGATTGATTGATTGATTTTTAACTCATCTGACTTCATTTGCAGTTTTTTGTGCTTGTGCTTTCTGTGTTTGTTCACACAGTTTTATTTTGGCATCAGATGTTATGGTGTCACCTAAGCAAATCTCCTTTCCCTTTCTGTTGAGTCTGCCAACAAGGTTGCTACTCTAATGAGTACTGATGGCAATTTTTATGTGTGCATATTTATGATGTGGGTACTTATTTGTTGGGCGGTTGTCCAAGCAATAAAGTGATTTTATTTAAACTACTAACTGGACATTAAAAGATGATGACTTCTTATATTAACTACAGACTAAATTTTAGTGTAAGGTATGTGCATAGCCATGTCCTTGGTTATGTATGTATTTGCCTGCTCTGGAAACATCCAGTTCTAAAAGGAGACTTTCCTGTAGCTGTCACATGATTTTGAATTGCAATTTAGTATGTTGCTATTTGGCTAAAACTTTCCTTTTGACAATTAACATGTGTCTTTTTCAGAAAGCTTAATGATTATAGTTCTGCACACAATGTAAGTGCTGATATTTTTACAGGAATCAGTAAAGGACAGTCTGACTTGAAAATGAGACATTCATTCAGTGACACTTCAGTAGGATTCTTTTCTCAGTACAGAAAGATCAGATTTCAAGGTTTAAGGAGGAACAACGATGTCATCCAAACACGGACAGGAACATTTGTTGACTTCAGGTAACTCGCCCCTGCAGTTAGAGTTGAGTGCTCTGCACTCTGAAGTCTTTCCTGTCAGATGAGGACAGTCATTATTCTGCAGGCTGTGAGTTCTGTGTCTGTTTTTCACCTCACTGAAATATTAAGAGCATGAATTGTAATCTAGGGTGCTATTTAAGACCTAAATCCCTATGAATCTCCTGACTGACATGTCTCTGGTATTGTATTTGGAATAGGGAAGCTGATGATTTCACTAAATTTTGCAGAAAAAAAAAAATTAAAACACATGAATACAGAAGTTAGAAAATAAACAGTTCTTCTCACAGATATTGATGATGGTTTTGCAAACTACGATGAGTTGTTTGACCTTGTATTTTTACTCTTTCCTCAGAGAAAGATAAACTTTCTTGACTTTGCTACAGGAATAGCAATAAGACAAGAAAGTTAGGCATACTATTGGGAGGGGTAGGGGGAAAAAAAAAAGATGTCATGTGCAACATTGTGCAACAGCTACATTGTTAAGGCACAGATGCAGAGTTTCAGTCAATTATGAGCTGTTTGTTAGTTTGTTTGTTTTCTTCAAAGTGTAATCCTTCTGTTTTATGGGAGCCTGTTCTAGGGATTTCTCCCTTTAATTCAATTTAAAACATACAGATAAGAGATTCAATTTTTTGATTGGGAATTCAGGGTAAACCCTGATGGTAAGAAAAGGTGCTAACTAACGTTTGTTATTTCAGTGCCTTTTTCCTTTGCTACAAAGGATAATAATATTTGCTTACAAAATAATAAGACCGCCTTCTGCTGCTTGGCACACATCTTTTAACATCAACCCATTAAAGCTGAAATTTTTTTGTTTTACAAAGGCACCTTAATTTTTCCTCACCTTTTGTTTTCCTTTATTTCTAGTCTAAAATATGTCAGTAATGCTGAAGCTCTGTTCTTACGTCTGGATATTGGACTATGTCTCGGTCAGTTTATATACACAAAGTATTTTATATGTGTAGACAAGCTGTTGGTTTGTGTGTGATGCCCCTAAAATAACATGCATGAAACAGCTATAACCAGAATCTGGGAGCATTTGATTTGCATGTTTTAAATCTGATTTGGTTTGCAGGAAAGATCCTAGGTTCTGTCTTATCATTTCTGTAGCATTTAAATGCATGTATTTTAAGTGTACGAACTGAAACTCCTGGTTTTCTATCTGAGTTTTGGTAATGAGTAAGAAATTGTAGAGAAGTATCCCTCTACCTATTATCAAAGGTAGACTGGATTACTTTCCGGATTATCTGGAATAGAAATAAATATTGTCTGAATTATTTGGAAGACCCCAGGTTGATATTCAGTAGGGGACTTATCATTACTGTTATTTTTGGTAGGATGCAAAACATTCAATGCCACATCACTTTTCTGTTGTTAGACGACTTCCCTCTCTCTAATCAATGAGTTTATCCTTGTCCAATTATAGACACCAAAGAAGAGATTGAATATGCTTAGGCTTGATAATCAAGAATCATAGAATCATAGAATAGTTTAGGTTGGAAGGGACCTTAAAGATCCTCTCATTCCACCACCCCACCATGGGCAGGGACACCTTTCATTAGACCAGGTTGCAAAGAGCGCCATCCAGCCTGCCAATGTACACTTCCAGGAATGGATCATCCATAGCCTCTCTGGACAACATGTTCCAGTGCATCACCGTCCTCACAGTAAGGAATTTTTTTGTAATATCTAATATAAACCTGCCCTCATTAGGTTTGAAGCCATTCCCCCTCGTCCTGTCACTGCATGTTCTTGTGAATAGAATCTGTAAAAGAACAGATATCTGAATCAGTTATAACAAGAAAATAAAAAATATTATGCAACCTCTGCTGTTACATAGTTTGGTATTCTCAGTCAGAACACAAATTCTCATCCAGTCCCTAGTAAAAGCTCTCCTAAGGAGGTGTTTCAAAGTAAAGGAGGAGTACAAGCACATGGCTAATTCCTGTAGGAGAATCTATAGGTGAGAACTTATAAGGAATAGGAAAGACTACTAATGGGACTTCCAGACTTGCTGATTGCAGCTGGACTTGGTAACTACAATCCATCTAAGACCTGCTAGGAAAGAATTGCGGGGGCCTTTTTTTGTTGTTGGGTTTTTAAATGTTTTTTCTTTGTCTGACTTGTGCCCTCTATATGTCATTCTCTATGAGATAGGCTCTGTGGAAAAAAACATTTCCTCAGGTGTACTGCTTTGTACATCAGAAGCTTGATTCATAACAGGGACAGCATAAGAAATAACTGGCCCTTTCTTTATTTTGCTTCTTATTTCATTTCTTTTCTGCTAGACTAACTTGAAGGTGTACCTCTTGATGAGTAGAAGACAGCACAGAAGTAGCACTTTCCATGATCTGTTAAAGCTGAAAAGAGTCAATGTGGATCCTACTAATTGCATATGAACAGTTCAATGAATAAGGAGCTTAAAATGTCCCTTGGTCTCTGAATTCAAATGTAATATAGCTACAACATTGCACACATGTTGAAATGTAGCATTTCTTTGTATTTCTGTCTTTTTTACTGAGTAGGGTTATGATTTACTGTCTGCTTCTGTCTACAAATATAATTCCTGATATTATTTAGGCTGAAAATGTATGCTTAATTTGATTTTGCTTTCTGTGGAAATATAGTTTCTTTCAATTGTGAGCAATTGATCTGAAGATGGTTAGCAGTTTAGCTGTTCTTAACGTATCACCATCACACTTGCCAGATGCAAAATTGATACATTTAATGTGTTCTTCCAGATATGTTATCAAGGGAGGAAGGATTTCTTGTGTATTTGTTAATTTGTTTGCAACTGCATTTACATGAACATGCTTATTTAACTGTAATGGAATGACACCAAACCTGCAGAGACAGATTTATTTGTAACAGCATTGGTATATGATATTAAATCAAAACCATGCATCTAAAGCAAGCATGTTAATAAGCCCAAAGTATAAAAAATATCATCTACTTTGGAATGCAGAGAGACACATTAATATTAGGTGGGATTCAAACAACAAGTTTTTGTAATTGTTTGTAACATTTCTGGTGCAGTTGTCACAGAATGAAAACTAAGAAATGGAAAGATCAAGGAAAAGAGAGATCTGGCAACCTTCACATAACTATTGCTAAGGACATCTTGCAGTGCAGTGGGTTTTTTACACCATGTAATGTCTCATATCTGCAAATTAACTTTAACAAGGCTTGAACCAGTACTAACAAAAAAATAATGAACAACTGGCTGACTTGAAAGGGGAAATCCACAGAGTAATTTTAGTGAAGTCAAGTAAAGATATCCTTTTTCATATTTATTTCCATAGTATTATACAGAAATAATTTTTGTCCAAATCAGAGGATATCTGTTCTATCAAAAGTCTTCTGCTTACTTGCATTAATACAGCATTATTTTGTAAAAGCTCTGCCTGTTCTAACTGCTAAAGAAATGATAGGCTATTTCAAGAATGTTACCAATAATCCATAAAGATTTGCCTCTATGGTGGTTATAAATTTTTTTCCATAATTATTAAGCAAACCATAGACAAGTTTTTTGTACAACATAGATTTTTTTTGACATCCTTCTTAGTAATTTAATCTTTTCTGTGTGAAGACTTCTGTATGAATTATGTTCCATTTATAAATGGCATGTAATTCCATGTCTGTGGATATTTTCCACGTAACTATAAAATTTTTTAGTTTATTGTACTAAAATTCACTTATAGCATCAGAATATCTGTACTCTAAGATAGAGGAGTAGGAGGGCAGATGATTTATAAAAGCAAAAGAATTTTAGCAGATACCAGGATGTGCACATTCTGGAATAACTGCAATGAATGAAACACTGGATGTTTGATTCTTTGGAGCCAGCTACTTAACTTTAGATTTCAAAAATGGAAAAAAACCCCTGTGTTTTGGTTAAAACGAGATGCTAGAAACCCAAAGAAGTCAAACAACTTTTTGGGTTTTTTTTTTCTCTTAACAATAGATCAAGGGGGATTTATAACAGAAGTCAAGGCATTGTAAAACATTGCTGAGACTGCATGGAGAGTTAAAGGAAGTGGTGGTATTGTCAAAGCAGCAGCTGGTATGAACAGTACTGAATGGAATGGAGAGGTGATGCTACTTTTAGAAGAGTAATAGAGTACTGCTGCATTGGATTTTTTTTCTTAATGCATGCACTGTGAAATATTTTGCTCCTCCTTCCTTTTGTTCCTCATACCATCAATATGTTCCTCATTCTATCCATATGTTCCTCCACAGTACTGAGACTTTTGACATGGGATCCTCTCCTCCTTTATTACCATCACCTCTCTCTAATATTTAACATTATTCTTTTATGGTTCTAAGAGACCTCTGGAGGTTGTCTTGTCCAACCCAGCCCTGGTCACAAAAGGTCATCTAGAGCTGTTTGCCCAGGACCATGCCTCAACAGCTTTTGAATATCTCCAAGGATGGAGACTCCACAACCATCTGGACAATCCATGCCAGTGCTTAATCACGATCACAGGACAAAAGTGTTTTCTGATGATTAGATTAACCTCTTGCTTTTTGGTTTGTGCCCATAGCCTCTGGTCCTGTCACTGGGCAACTCAGAAAAGAGCCAGGCTCTGTCCTCTTTGCACCCTCTCCTCAGGTATTTGTGTGCATTGACAAGACCTTCCCGAGCCTTCTCTCCTCTGGTGTAAAGAGTTGCATCTCTCTCAGCCTTTCTTCATATGTGAGGTGCTCCAGTGCCTTAATCATTCTTTGCTGGACTCTCCCCAGTGTGTCCATGTCTCTCTTTTACTGGGATCCCTAGAACTGACATGGGACTCCAGGCATGGCCTTGCACGTGTTGAGCAGAGAGGAAGGATCCCCTCCCCTGACCTGCAGGCAGTATTTTGCCTAATGCAGCCATCAGCCTGCTTTGCAGAAAGGGCACGTTGCTGCTTCGTGTTCAGCCTGGTGTCCAGAAGAGCCACCAGGTCCTTTTCTGCCAAGATGCTTTCCAGTTGATCAGCTCCTGGCATATACTGGTGTGTGTGGTTGTTCCTCCCCAGACTCAGGACTTTGCACTTCACCTTGTTGAACTTCGTGAGGTTCCCATCAGCCATTTCTCCAGCCTGTTGAGGCCACTCTGGATGGCAGCATGGCCCATCAGCCCCTCCTCCCAGTTTGGTGACAGCAGCAAACTGTCTGAGGGTACACTCTGCCTTATCATCCAAATCACCAAAGAAAATGTTCAACAGTATTGTCCCTGATACTTGGGGTATACTGCTAACAAGTGGCCTCCAACTAGACTCCATACCTAAGTACCTAGAACATTCATCGGCATTTCAGGAATAAATAATCAACATTACTGAAGTGCATGGAGTCACTGTAGAAGAATACAGCTAAGAGTTTAGATTCAAACTTGCAGAAATTAGGGAAATATTAAAATTATTTGCTCATCCAGCAGCTAGCATGTGGTACGTAACAATAATGATATTTTGCTGGATTATTGTCTTAAAGACACATATTCTCTTTAACAAAAATTCTGCTTCATTGTGATTATTCAAGGTAGTTTATGACTTTGTTTGGAGCACACTTTTCAAATCCTAATTTTTTACATATTTCTTAAGGACTTCTGTAGTTCCTAACATTATAATGTTTTCCAAACATTACATTAGCTTGTCCTCTTACTAAGTGTCTGACGTGGGGCCATGATATTTAACCTTTTCCAAAAAAAAAGAATTTAAGACATAGAGAGAGACCATGATCAGAAATACTGGTTGACTTAGTGATAAGATACAGAGAATCAGACTTCATTTTTACAATTCGTGCTGTTACTATCACACATGAAACTGAGTGTTCAGCACTTCTTTATATCAGACCAAGCACTTCAATCAGAAACTTGGAAATAATAAGACATAAGAGGAAAGAAACCATGAACGATATCTGGTTCAAATAACATGTTCAGCATCAAACAGGTGTAAGTGGCAGAGGATAAGATATGGTCTCGTTCAAAGAAGAATGTTTTCATTGTGAAAATTTCTATTTACCCCTCCATTCAGCTCCATTCCCTACAATTTTTCCAGCCACCATAAAATACAGTATTTTCCAGACAACTGTTGCCAGGCTGTGACTTAGCCATAAACCAGTCCATCTTGTGCACCGAGGAAGGGTACTTTCAGGATTGTGTGAAGGGAGAGAGAAAATAATTACGGTGTATGTGTAATAAATTGATTTCTTTTCATATATGCACTACAATATTTTATTTTAGTTTAGTTTTCTTTATTTATAATGAACAATTCTGGCTTTTGTTAATTTTGGAGCACTTGAGTTTTATTGTTAGGTTGCTGTGTACAATTTTACAGAGATAAAAAATGTATCAAATGGGGAATAAAACCATGGAAGAACAGGATCATCAGGTTCCATACAGGTCATTGTTAGGTTTGGAGTCTTTATAAGCACCACACCGATCAATATTTCATAAGCTCATGAGACTACTAATGTGCTGTCATGCTCCATATGGGCCAACACTGAGTGGAGAGAATTCCAGTAGGTAGAACAGACGTTTGCCAGTAGCAATGCTTAGGAGAATGGGGTCTAATTCCAGATGTTTCTTTCTCATTTTCTTATACCTTTTCATCTTTCTAAAAATGCAACTGTTGGCTTATGGCATCTCTGCCAATATTGTAACCAGAAATGAAAAGAAAGGAAAGCATCTCCACTGTAGCGTGAGTAGTAGATATATAATTTCAGAGGATAAAACTGATTACTTTGAAGACAGAGATGGCAAAAAGCAACCCCACAGCCCCTGGTAAGGTCATTATCTCTCTGATTTTTCATCTCATGTGCTTCTTTTTTTTTTCCTCACCTCAGGTTTTCTTGTTCAGTTTCTGTGAATTTATTTCTTTCCCCCTATTCTGCCACTGTTTCCTCCTTCTTGCTTCTTTATCAGAAATACGTTGTTGGTTTTTTTGGTTTTTTTTTCCTTTGCTGGCCAAGAAGCAGGACCAATCCTGCTTCTACCACCCTTTCTTTATTTTAATGCTCCTTGACCTTATCTGTCCCCATTGGTAAGCTTCTGTGACTCAAAGGCCAGCTGTACCCTGTGGAGTTTCACATTCTGCCTTCAAAGCATGAAGGTTGTTTAATTCCTGTGAGAAAATTTCAGCTGTATAATTTTTCCTGATTCTCTGAAATTTCAGTATCATTTTGGCTGAAATGTTTTTAAATGATTTCTGCCCAAGGCAGACCATCAGTGTAGAAAATTTAATCCTAAATAACTTGTTTGGTAAATTTATAAGTAACTTAAAAAGGATTGTTCTAATGGGAAGTATTAGGCAGTGTTAAAAATAGGTTATGATGCCACCTTGTTTTAAAGTTACTGTCATGTGTATGAATAAGTATATGGTTGAATAAATGTTTTTCCTTAGATGTCCATATGCTATCAGTATTCATAGACACTGAATTTTAAGCAGCTGACCATACCAACAGAAACAGGAGTTTGTGACAAAGTATGGCTTTTCTAGAGTTAAACCTTATCTCCCAAAGTCAGTCCAGTTTAAGGGGACAAGTGTGATTTGCAGTAACTACGCCTGAATAAATTAATATCTCTCTAGGATAAGATAGTTTCACTTCAGCTGAATAAAACCCTAGAAGACATATACCAAAATACTTCTCAGAAAAGGGAGTAAGCACACAGTCAGGGTCTCTGACCTCCTTTTTCCTGAATTATTCCATTTATTTCTTGATTTCAAAATCTGGCATAGTTCTCTGTGTGTGTGTGTGTGTGTGCATGTGTAGAATAGATATTTGTGCATATACACAAATTGTCATTTATTACCAACTTCATGGTTGCAAATGAGAAAAATGCTTAAAAGAGTCGAAGTTTTAGCCTTAATATTCAACAGTTAATATTCTGTTCATCATCCAAAAAGCAGTCCAGCTCTAAAAAGCTATTTCAGAGCCATGTATATACATTTGTGTCTCCCTTTATCATAATTTATTTGTTAGTATTACTAAATGTAAAGTGCAACTTTTATTCTAACATAATCCTTAGCATTCTACTATGATCAAAGCCTAGATCTAATACGTTAGGAGACAGAAGCACAGTTGGTACAGTCAGAAAAAAAAGTTCCAGGAACTTTACCTTCAGATCAATATGGGAGGATTTGCCCCAAATAAAAGAATCTTATGCTTCCAGTTTTGCACAAATAAACGTGTAAACTTAGAAGACAGCACGGATGCCTCAATATTGTCTGTTCCACATGGATTACTGGGAACTGTGAATGTATCCTAATGTAGTGCAGCGTCAAATGATGGTAGAGACTAAGAAGCTTGAGTTAGATTCTCCAGTCTTCTCCTTTCCTGTCAAAGGACTGAGAATGAAAGTCTTTGGAAACCAGGAGCAGATGGGCACGTGGCAGATTTTTATATTGATAATAAAATGGGAAAGGGAGTAGGAAAGAAAATTTTATTTTTTCTGCAGAGGTTTTATACGTGGCACTGTGTATTTATCAGCCCAAGTACAATGAAAGCCAATGAATTTAATTGGTTTCCTTGAAAGATTAAGAATCTGTCAGGGTATGTGAATTTTTCAAAACAAAACCATTTCATATATGGCAGTAAAAAGAGATTCCCTCTGCCCCCACCACTTGGCATTTTGCTGCTTTACTTGTTTCTGTCTCCAGATGATGTCTTCATATGCCAGTATAGCATTTTACTTAAATGCTGAATTGCTCATCTGCCAAAAGGTTGTGCTTAGGTGATGGGTCATTTCTGTTCCTACTGATGATTACAAACAAGGGGAAGCAACAGCAGGTGGTTACATTAGGAAATGATACCAGTCATGGTAAGGATCTTGCCTTTTTTTTTGTTGTCTTTTCTCCTGACAGCAGCTAAAAACAAGCAGAATAGTTAACAGTGAGCAGCCTAACAACACCCAGTGAGCTACATATTTCTGTATTAGATTTCGTAATAATGAAATAGTTTTCATTGTTATTTTCTTCTTCACTCCCAAATATATTTTCAGCTCTTGTTTTTAGAGAATTTGGCTTCCCCCTTTTTTTTTTTTGAAGACTTTTTTTGCAACCAGAGAAAGCCTCTTATGACACTTCTTAGATAGAGCAATACTGACATCCATTGGTTTAATCTTATGTGACTATTTGTTAAATCTCTTCAAACTAATGTACACATAACCCTCTACAGTATCACAATGAAAGGATTGAACTTGATATCATCCAAGGAGGATTGTGCTAAGTCCAATTTGCTGTATTAGAAACATGAAACCAACACAGATTAACTCGATGAAAAGAAACACATTTCAAAACGTGAAGTCCAAGTACTGTGATTAAAATAAAAGCAGGCATCACAAGTATCAACTGGGGAAAAATACTAATGGGGAACTAATACTGATGCTGCATTTTTTTTTTTTTTTTTTAGAACCTCTGGAAATGTGAAAATACCTAATTTTATATGAACCGGTCTTGTTTTGTATTAATCATAAGGCAAGGTAGTAGGTGTGAGGAAAAATGTTACTGATCTAATAGAAAAAGCAGTTCACTGAAGAAAATAATTACACTCTGGTTTCATCTCAGCCCTCAAAGGTTTTCCTTTAACTTGGCAGCATGCTATTTTTAAATATATATATATATATCTTTTAAAAACACTGCTGTAAGACCACTGGTGATACAATAAAGTGGTTACATTTAATGAAGAAAAACACATCACAAAAAGTGGAGGTGTTTTCAGTATTCATTATTACGACAAGCTAAGCAGATGAGGCTTAGACTTCAAAACCGGAGAACCATTCTGGCAGCGAAGGGAGGGCGACAGGCTTTCACAAAAAAAAAAAAAAAGCTTTCCGTTTGCTGTACCCTCCCACCGCATTCACTTGCAAATCACTGTGTGCTCGGGAAGCCTGCACTTCCCCGGGCTCCAACCTTCCCAGGGTAAGTGCTGCGGCTCCAGCAGCAGCGCCTCTCTCCCGCTCTCCGAGGAGGAGGGAGAGTGAGAGAGGTGTGTGTGTGTGAGAGAGTGTCTGTGCACGCTGCGGGTGTGCGTGTGGTGGTGCGTCGTGTCTTCTTCTTCTTT